>JAQZBX010031304.1:0-26395 GCA_029593785.1 Cabassous unicinctus | reverse complement strand
GCTGCTATGGCCTTGCTTTCATTCACATGTCAACACAGAGCATTTGCCTAAGGCTAATCCAATCCAGTGGTTTATTTACTTTACAAAACAAAATAATACTTGTCCGGTATTAGCTGCTATGCCTATATTTTCACATAAATTCATCCATAAAACACTGGTTTCCCGTAACAGGCTGTGAATGCAGCAGTTAATTCAACTTTGAAAGTTAAGTATTGTACTTGTTTGTTTGTTTGCTGTGCGCTTGCTTTCACTCATTATCAAGGTAAAAACAGTACTTTTACCTAATGCTATGACAAAAACCTGGTTTGTTCAGTTTTCAAAACTAAGCAATATACTCCTTACATTGGCAGGTATGCACTTGTTCTCGCTACAATGAATGTCAAAACACTGCTTTTACTATGCCAAAAATGCCGGTTCTTAACTTTTGACACCTAAGTAAGATTCTTGTTTCTTACACTGCAAAGGTTGTGTTTTCAATTACAATCAACTTGCAAACACTGCTTTTTCTACGTTGGCTGAATGAATTGAGTTTTTTGCATTAGAAATCAAAAAATAAACTTGTTTCATTGGCTGATTTCCATGTATATTCATTTACAAACTTTTTCAAGACACTGGTTTCACCTATCTCTCTTAGTATGCAGTAGTTACTTCAAGTATGAAAAGTAAGTACAATTGTTGTTTGTTTGGATGCTATGCCCTTGCTTTCACTCCCATGTCAAAACACAGGTTTTACCTCAGGCTAAGCCAGTGCAGTGGTTTCTTCTCTTTACAAAACTAAATAAGCTTTGCCTTTTATTTGATGCTCTGTTTGGGTTTTCACTTGAATTCATTTTCAAAACACTGGTTTCCTGTAACAGGCTGTGATTGCAGCGGATAATTCAACTTTGAAAGTTAAGTAATATACTTGTTTGTTTGGCTGCTATGCGCTTGTTTTCCCTCACTATTGATATAAAAACATTGCTTTTACATAATACTATGCGAAAACACTGGTTTCTTCTGTTTTCAAAGCTAAGCAATGCACGCATTTCATTGGCAGCTATGCACTTGTTTTCACTTTTAATGAATGGCAAAACACTGCTTTTACTGTGCAAAGCTGCCAGGTCCTCACTTTGGAAATCTAAGCAAGATTCTTGTTTCTTATAATGATATACATGTGTTTTCATTTCCTATCAACTTGAATACAATGCTTTTCCCTAATGTTGGCTGAATGCATTGTGTTCTAGGCTTTAGAAAACCTAAAAAGAAACTTGTTTCATTGACTGATTTGCATGTGTATTCATTTAAAAACATCTTCAATCCACTGGGATCCCCTATGCCTCTGTGAATGCAGTAGTTACTTCAAGTTTGAAAGGTAAGTAAGGTTCTTGTTTGTTTGGCTCCTATGCCATTGCTTTCACTCACATGTCAACATGCTGATTTTGTATAAGGCTATGGCAATGCAGTTGTTTCTTCAGTTTACAAACAAATAAAATTTGTCTTTTATTTCCTGCGATGCCTTTGTTTTCACTTAAATTCATCTTCAAAACACTGGTTTCAAATAACAGGCTGCGAATGCAGCAGTTTATTACACTTTGAAAGTTAAGGAAGATACTTCTTGGTTTGGCTGCTATGCGTTCCTTTAACTCATTACCAATGGAAAAACACTGCTTTTACCTTATACCATGCCAGCATATTAGTTTCTTCTGTTTTCAAAACAAAGAAATATACTCATTATATTGGCAGCTATGCACGTGTTCTCACTTTCAATGAATATCAAAACACTGCTTTTCCATGCCAAAGCTGCCCGTTCTTCACTTTTGAAATCTAAGTAAGATTCTTGTTTCTTAAAATGCTTTAGATGTGTTTTCGATTACAATCAACATGAAAACACTGCTTTTCCCTAACATTGGCTGAATGAATTGAGTTCTTTGCTGTAGAAAACCAAAGACCAACTTGTTTCATTGGCTGATTTGCATGTGTATTCCTTTAAAAAAACTTCATGACACTGCTTTCACCTAACTCTCTGGGAATGCAGTAGGTATTCAAGTTTGAAAGGTAAGTAAGATTCTTGTTTGTTTGAATGCTATGCCCTTGCTTTCACTCACATGTAAACACACAACCTTTGCCTAAGCCTAAGCCAATGCAGTGATGTCTTCACTTTACAAAACTAAATATTTGTCTTTTGTTTGTTCTTATGCCTGTGTTTTCACTTAAATTCATCTTCTAAACACTAGTTTCCAGTATCAGTCTGTGAATGCAGCAGTTAATTTAACTTTGAAATTAAGTAAGATACTTGTCTGTTTGGCTTCTATGCTATTGCTTTCACTCACTATCAATGTAAAAACACTGCTTTTACCTAATACTATGCCAAAACACTAGTTTCTTCAGTTTTCATACCTAATCAATATACTATTTCTTTGGAAGCTATGCACTTGGTTTTACTTACAATGAATGTCAAAAGACTGCTTTTACTATGCTAAGCTACCAGTTGCTCACTTTGGAAATCTAAGTAAGATTCTTGTTGCTTACAATGCTATACATGTGTTTTCAATTTCAATCAACTTGAACACCCTGCTTTTCAATAACATTGGCTGAATGCATTGAGTTGTTTGCTTTAGAATACAGAAAAAGAAAGTTATTTCATTAGCTGATTTGCATGTGTATTCTTTCACAAAAAAATTCAAGACACTGGTTTCACCTATCTCTCTTTGAATGCAGTAGTTCCTTCAATTTGAAAGGTAAGTAAGGTTCTTGTTTGTTTGGCTGCTATGCCCTTGCTTTCATTCACTTGTCAACACAAAGCTTTTGCCTAAGGCTAATCCAATGCAGTGGTTTCTTCACTTTACAACACTAAATAATATTTGTCTGTTATTTGCCGCTATATTTTCACCTAAATTCATCTATAAAACACTGTTTCCCATAACAGGCTGTGAATGCAGCAGTTAACTCAAGTTTGAAATTTAAGCATTGTACTTGTTTGTTGGTTTGCTATGTGCTTCCTTTCATTCATTATCAATGTAAAAATAGTGCTTTTACTTAATAGTATGACAAAAACCTGGTTTCTTCAGTTATCAAAACTAACCAATATACTCTTACATTGGCAGCTATGCACTTGTTCTCGCTTTTAATGAATGTCAAAACACTGCTTTTACTATATGAAAGCTGCCGGTTCTTACCTTTTGACACATAAGTAAGATTCTTGTTTCTTAAACTGCAAAGGATGTGTTTTCAATTACAATCAACTTGAAAACACTGCTTTTCCCTAATGTTGGTGGAATGAATTGGGTTCTTTTCATTAGAAAACTAAAAAAAAAACTTGTTTCATTCACTGATTTCCATGTAAATTCATTTACAAAACACTTAAAGACACTGGTTTCACCTATCTCTCTGTGAAAGCAGTAGTTACTTCAAGTTTAAAAAGTAAGTTCGATTTTTGTTTGTGTGACTGCTATGCCCTTGCTTTCACTCACATGTCAACACACAGATTTTACCTCAGGCTAAGCCAGTGCAGTGGTTTCTTCTCTTTACAAAACTAAATAAGCTTTGTCTTTTATTTGCTGCTATATCTGGGTGTTCACTTGAATTCATCTACAAAACACTGGTTTCCCATAACAGGCTATGAATGCAGCAGTTAATTCAACTTTGAAAGTTAAGTAACATCCTTGTTTGTTTGGCTGCTCTGCACTTGCTTTCACTCATTATCAATTTAAAAATACTGCTTTAACCTAATACTATGCCACAACACTGGTTTCTTCAGTTTTCCAAACTAAGCAATATACTCCTTTCGTTGGCCGCTATCCATTTTTTTCACTTTCAAAGAATGGCCAACCACTCATTTTACTCTGCCAAAGTTACCGGTGCCTCACTTTTCAAACCTAAGTAAGGGAAGTGAGTGTGGCTCAATGGATAGGGCTAAAGTTTACCATATGGGCGGCCCCAAGTTCGCTTCCTCGGGCCTCCTTGTTAGGGCAGGCCAGCTGGCACAAATGGTGCAGTACGCTGATGCAGCAAGACCTCAGAGCAGGAAGTCGGTGTGGCTCAGTCGAAGGAGCCCCCGTTTGCCATGCGGGAGTACCCAGGTTCGATTCCCTTTGCCTACTTGTGAGAGCAGGCAAGCACGCGTGGCACCATGGGCAGATGCAGCAGGACGTCACAGAAAGGGTGAGATAAGCAGACACAGAAGAAACACAAAGTGAATGGACACAGAAAAACACAAGCAGCAAGTGGGGTTAAATAAATAAGTAAATAAGTCTTAAAAAAAAAATAAACCTAAGTAAGATTCTTGTTTCTTACACTGCTAAGCATGAGTTTTCAATTAAAATCATCTGGAAAACACTGCTTTGCATGAAGTCTGTTTGAATGCAGTGAGTTCTTTGCCTCACAAAACCAAAAAGGAAACTTGTTTCATTGGATGATTTGCATGTGTATTACTTTACAAACAAATTCAACACATTGGTTTGACCTAACTTTCTGTAAATGCAGTAGTTACTTCAAGTTTGAAAGGGATGTAAGATTCTTGTTTGTTTGACTACTATGCCTTTGCTTTCACTCACATGTCATCACATAGATTTTACCAAAATATAAGCCAATTCAGTGGTTTCTTCACTTTACAAAACTAAAAAAGATTTGTCTTTTATTTGATGCTATGCCTGTGTTTTCACTTAAATTCATCCTCAAAACTTTGGTTTCCTGTAACAGGCTGTGAATGCAGCAGTTAATTCAACATTGAAAGTTAAGTAAGATACTTGTTTGTTTGGCTGCTATGCACTTGCTTTCTCTCACTACCAGTGTAAAAACACTGCTTTTACCTAATTCTATGACAAAACACAGATTCCTTCAGTTTTCAAAAGTAAGGAATATACTCATTACATTGGCAGCTCTGCACTTGTTCTCAGACACAATGAATGTCAAAACACTGCTTTTCCTATGCCAAAGGTGCCGTGTCCTTACTTTCAAAATCTAAGTTAGATTATTGTTTCTTACAATGCTATAAATGTGTTTTCAATTACAATCAACTTGAAAACACAGCTTTGCCAAACGTTGACTAAATGCATTGAGTTTTTTGCTTCAGAAAAGAAAACAAAAAAACCTTGTTTAATTGGCTGATTTGCATGTGTATTCATTTCCAAACAATTTCGAAACACTGATTTCACCCAACTCTCTGTGAATGCTGTAGTTACTTCAAGTTTGAAAGTAAGTAAGATTCTTGTTTCTTTGGCTGCTATGCACTTTCTTTCACTCACATGTTAAAACACAGCTTTTACCTAATGCTAAGCCAATGCAGTGTTTTCTTCACTTTACAAACTAAAAAAGATTTGTCTTTTATATGCTGCTATGCCTCCGTTTTCACTTTATTTCTTCTTCAAAACACTGGTTTCCCAAAACAGGCTGTGAATGCAACAGTTAATTCAAGTTTGAAAGTGAATTAAGACACTTGTGTGTTTCGCTTCTTTGTGCTTGCTTTCACACATTATCAATGTAAAAACACTGCTTTTACCTAATATTATGCCAAACACTGGTTTCCCAAGTTTTCAAAACTAAGCAATATACTCCTTACATTTATCGCTGTTCTCATTTTTTCGCTTACAACGAATGCCCAACCCACTCCTTTTACACTGCAAATGTTGTCGGTTCCTCACTTTTGAAACCAAAGTAGATTCTTGTTTCTTACACTGCTAAGCATGTGTTTTCAATTGCAATCAACTTGAAAACTTTGCTTTTCCTGAACACTAATTGAACAAAGTGTGTGCTTTGTTTCAGAAAAAAAAAATAGGAATGTTTTTTCATTGGCTGTTTATCATGGGTATTCAATTAAAATCAATTTCAAGGTGTTGGTTTCAACTAACACTCGGTGAATGCAGTAGTTACTTCAAGTTTGAAAGGAAATTAGATTCTTGTTTGTTTGTCTGCTATGCCCTCGCTTTCACTCACATGTCAACACACAACTTTGGCCTAAGACTAAGCCAATCCAGTGGTTACTTCACTTTACAAAACTAAATAAGTTTTGTATTTTTTTGCTGCCAGGCCTATGTTTTCACTTAAATTCACCTTCAAAACTCTGGTTTCCCGTAACAGGCTGTGAATCCTGCAGTTGATTCAACTCTGAAAGTTAAGTAAGATACTTTTTTTTTGCTTCTATGTGCTTGCTTTCACTCATTATCAATGTAAAAACAGTGCTTTTACCTAATATTATGCCAAAACACTTGTTTCTTCAGTTTTCAAAACTAAGCAATATACTCATTACATTGGCAAGTATGCATTTCTTTTCACTTACATTGAATGTCAAATCAATGCTATTACTCTGCCAAAGTTGTCGGTTCCTCACATTAGAAATCTAAGTAAGATTCTTGTTTCTTACAATGCAATAAATGTGATTTCAATTACACTGCTTTTCCCGAATGTTGGTTGAATGCATTGAGTTCTTTGCTTTAGTAAAACAAAAAAGAAACTTGTTTCATTGCTGATTTGCATGTGTATTCATTTACAAAGCACTTCAACACATTAGTTTCACTTAACTCTCTGTGAATGCAGTAGTTACTTCAAGTTCGAAAGGTAAGTAAGATTCCGGTTTGTTTGGCTGCTATTACCTTGCTTTCACACACATGTCAATACACAGCTTTTACCTAAGGCTAAGGCAATGCAATGGTTCCATCACTTTACATAAATAATAAATTTGGTCTTTTATTTGCTGCTATGGCTGTGTTTTCACTTGAATTTATCTTCAATGCACTTGTTACCCCAAAAAGTCTGTGAATGCAGCAGTTAATTCCACATTGAAAGTTATGTATGGTACTTGTTTGTTTGGCTGCTATACCCTTGCTTTCACACATTATCAATGTAAAAAAACTGCTTTTACAAAATACTATGCTAAAACTCTGGTTTCTTCAGTTTTGAAAACTAAGCAATATACTCCTTACATTGGCAGCTATGCACTTTCCTTCACTTACACCGAATGACCAAACCAATACTTTTACTCGAAAAAGCTGCCTGTTCCTCATTTTGAAACCTCAGTGAGATCTTGTGTGTTACACTGCTAAGCATGGGTTTTCAATTACAATCAACTTCAAAGTACTGCTTTTCCCTAACTTTGGCTGAATGAATTGAGTCCTTTGTTTTAGAGAAGCAAAATGGACCTTGTTTAAAGGTCTGATTTGCATGTGTATTCATTTACAAACAACTTTGAGACACTGGTTTCACCTAACTCTCTGTGAATGCAGTAGTTACTTCAAGTTTGAAAGGTAAGAAGGATTATTGTTTGTTTGACTGCTATGCCCTTATTTTCACTCACATGCCAACACACAGCTTTTGCCTTAGGCTAAGCCAATGCACTGTTTTTTTCACTTTACAAAAATAATAAAATTTGTCTTTTATTTGCTGCTATGCCTGTGTTTTCACATGAATTCATCTACAAAACCGTGGTTAACCCTAAAAGTCTGTGAATGCAGCAGTTAATTCCACTTTGAATGTTAAGAAAGATACTTGTTTATTTGGTTGCTAAACGCTTGCTTTCACACATTATCAATGTAAAAACACTGCTTTTACATAATACTATGCTAAAACACTGGTTTCTTCAGTTTTCAAAACTAAGCAATATACTCCTTACACTGGTAGCTATTCACTTTTTTTCGCTTACAATGAATGACCCACCAATACTTTTACTCTGCAAAAGCTTCCTGTTCTTCATTTTGAAACCTAAGTAATATTCTTGTATGTTACACTGCTAAGCACAGGTTTTCAATTACAATCAACCTGAAAACACTGCTTTTCCCTAACGTTGGCTGAATGAATTCAGTACTTTGCTTTAGAAACCCAAAAAGGACCTTGTATCATTGGCTGATTTTCATGTGTATTCATTTACAAACAACTTCGAGACACTGGTTTCACCTAACTCTCTGTGAATGCAGGAGTTACTTTAAGTATGAAAGGTAAATAAGATTCTTGTTTGATTGGCTGCTTTGCCCTTGCTTTCACTCACATGTCATCACTCAGGTTTTGCCTAAGGCTAAGCCAATGCCCTGGTTTCTTCACTTTACAAAACTAAATAATGTTTGTCTTTTATTTGCTGCTCTGCCTGTGTTTTCACTTGAATTCATCTTCAAAACACTGTTTACCCCCAAAAGTTTGTGAATGCAGCACTTAATTCCATTTTGAAATTTAAGAAAGATACTTGTTTGTTTTGCTGCTATGAACTTGCTTTCACTCATTATCAATGTGAAAACAGTGCTTTTGCCTATTATTATGCAAAAACACTGGTTTCTTCAGTTTTCAAAACTAAGCAATATTCTAATTACATTGGCAAGTATATACTTGTTCTCACTTACAAGGAATATGAAAACATTGCTTTTCCTATGCCAACCTGCCAGTTCCTCACTTTCAAAATCTAAGTAAGATTCTTGTTTCTTACAATGCTATACATGTGTTTTCAGTTACATTCAGTTTGAAAACACTGCTTTTCCCTAACGTTGGCTGAATGCATTTTGTTTTTTGCTTTAGAAAACCAAAAAAGATACTTGAGTCATTGGCTGATTTGCACGTGTTTTCATGTAAAAACAACTTCTAGACACTGGTTTCAACATTCTCTCTGTGAGTGCAAGAGTTACTTCAAGTTTGAGAGGTAACTAAGATTCTTTTGGGTTTGGCTCCTATGTCCGTGCTTTCAATCACGTCAACACACAGCTTTTGCCTAAGTCTAAGCCGATGCAGTGGTTACTTTTCTTTACAAAATTAAATGATATTTGTCTTTTATTGCTGCTATGGCTGTGTTTTCACTTAGATTCATCTTTCAAACACTGGTTTCCCATAACAGGCTGTGAATGCAGCAGTTAATTCATCTTAGGAAGTTAAGACAGATACTTCTTTGTTTGGCTGCTATGCGCTTGCTTTCACTCATCATCAATATAAAAACACTGCTTTTACCTAATACTATGCCAAAACACTAGTTTCTTCTCTTTACAAAATTTAGCAATATACTCATTGTATTGGCAGCTCTGGACTTGTTTTAACTTTCAATGAATATAAAAACAGTGTTTCTTCTCTGCCAAAGCTGCCGATTCCTCACTTTCAAAATCTAATTAGACTCCTGTTTCTTACAATGCTATACATGTGTTTTCAATTACAATCAACTTGAAAACAGTGCTTTTTCCATAATGTTGGCTGAATGCATTGAGTTCTTTGCTTTAGAAACCCAAAAAGATACTTGTGTCATTGGCTCTTTTGTATGTGCATTCATTTACAAACAACTTCAAGACACTGGTTTCACCTAACTCTCTGTGAATGCAGTAGTTACTTCAAGTTTATAAGGTAAGTAAGGTTCTTGTTTTTTTGGTTGCTATGCCCTTGCTTTCACTCACATGTCAACACACATCTTTTACCTTAGGATAAGCAAATGCAGTGGTTTCTTCACTTTACAAAACTAAATAATATTTGGCTTTTATTAGCTGCTATGCCTGGGTTTTCACTTAAATTCATATTCAAAACCATTTTTTTCCATAACAGGTGGCGATTGCAGCAGTTAATTCATCTTTGAAAATTAAGTCAGATACTTGTTTGTTTGGCTGCTATGCGCTTGCTTTCACTCATCATCAATGTAAAAACACTGCTTTTACCTAAATCTATACCAAAACACTAGTTTCTTCTGTTTTCAAAACTTAGCAATATACTCATAGTATTGGCAGCTCTGCACTTGTTTTCACTTTCAATGAATGAAATACCCTTCTTCTACCCTGCCAAAGCTGCCAGTTCCTCACTTTCAAAATCTAATAGATTCTTGTTTCTTACAATGATATACATGTGTTTTCAATTACAATCAGCTTGAAAACACTGCTTTTCCCTATCATTGGGTGAATGTATTGAAATCTTTGCTTTAGAAAACCAAAAAGAAACTTATTTCATTGGCTGTATTGCATGTGCATTCATTTACAAACAACCTCAATACCCTGGATTCACCTATATCTCTGTGAATGCAGTAGGTACTTCAAGTTTGAAAGGTAAGTAAGGTTCGTGTTTTTTTGGCTGCTATTCGCTAGCTTTCACTCACATGTCAACACAGAGTTTTGCCTAAGGCTAAGCCAATGTAGTGGTTCTTTCACTTTACAAAACTAAATAAGCTTTGTCTTTTATTTGCTGCTATTCCTGTATTTTCAGTAAAATTCAGCTTCAAATCACTGGTTTCTGTAACAGGGTGTAAAACAGCAGTTAATTCAACTTTGAAAGTTCAGTAGATACTTGTTTGTTTGGCTGGTATACGTTTTATTTCACTCATATCAATGTAAAAACAGTGATTTTACTTAATACTATGTCAAAACACTAGTTTCCACAGTTTTCAAAACTAAGCAATATACTCATTACATTGGCAGATATGCACTTGTTCTAAATTTGAAAGAATGTCAAAACACTGCTTTTGTTATGCCAATGCTGTCGATCCTCATTCTCGAAATCTAAGTAACATTCTTGTTTCTTACAATGCTATACATTTGTTTTCAAATACAATCAACTTGAAAACACTGCTTTTCCCTAACTTTGGCTGAATGCATAGAGACTTTACTTTAGGAAACCAAAAAAGAAACTTGTTTCATTGTCTGATTTACATGTGCATTCATATAAAAACAGCTTCAAGACACAGGTTTCACCTCTCTCTCTGAATGCATTAGTTACTTCAAGTTTGAAAGGTAAATAATATTCTTGTTGTTTGGCTGCTATGCCCTTGCTTTCACTCACATTTGAACACAAAACTTTACCGAAGGTTATGCCCATGCTGTGGTTTCTTCACTTTACAAAACTAAATGAGATTTGTCTTTATTTCCTGCTTTGCCTCTGTTTTCACTTAAATTCATCTTCAAAACACTGGTTTCCTGTAACAGGCTCTGAATGCAGCAGTTAACTCAGCTTTGAAAATTAAGTAAGAGACTTGTTTGGTTGTTTGCTATGCGCTTGCTTTCACTCATTATCAATGTAAAAACAGTGCTTTTACCCAATAATATGTGAAAACACTAGTTTCTTCTGTTTTTGAAACTAAGCATTATTCTCATTACATTGGCAGCTATGCACTTATTCTCGCTTAAAATGAATGTCAAAACACTGCTTTTTCTATGCCAAAGCTGCCGGTTCATTACCCTTGAAATCTTAGTAAGATTCTTGATTTTTACAATGCTATACATGTGTTTTCCTATACAATCAACTTGAAAACACTGCTTTTCCCTTTCGTTGGGTGAATGCATTGAGTTCTTTTCATTAGAAATCCAAAAAAGAAACTTGTTTCATTCGCTGTATTGCATGTGCATTCATTTACAAACAACATCAATACCGTGGTTTCACTTAACTCTCTGTGAATGCAGTAGTTACCTCTAGTTTGAAAGGGAAGTAAGTTTTTTGTTTTTTTGGCTGCTATGCCCTGGCTTTCACTCACATGTCAACACAGAGTTTTGCCTAAGGCTAAGCCAATGCTGTGGTTTCTTCACTTTACAAAACTAAATGAGATTTGACTTTATTTGCTGCTATGCCTCCGTTTTCACTTAAATTCATCTTCAAAATACTGGTTTCCTCTAACAGGCTTTGAATGCTGCAGTTAATTCAACTTTGAAAGTAAAGAAAGAGACTTGTTTGGTTGGTTGCTATGCAGTTGCTTTCACTCATTATCAATGTAAAAACAGTGCTTTTACCGGTACTATGCCAAAACAATTATTTCCTCAGTTTCCAAATCAAAGCAATATAATCATTACATTGGCAGCTATGCACTTGTTCTAACTTAAAATGCCTGAGAAAACACTGCTTTTACTATGCCAAAGATGCAGGTTCCTCACTTTCAAAATAAAAGTAAGATTCTGTTTCTTCCATGGCTATACATGCTGTTTCATTTACAATCAACTTGAAAACATTGCTTTTCCCTAATTTTTGCTGAATGCATTGAGTTCTTTGCTTTGGAAACCCAAAAAAGAAACTTGTTTCTTTGGCTGTTTTGCATTTGTATTCATTTATAAACACCGTCAAGACACTGGTTTCACATAACTCTCTGTGAATGCAATAGTTACTTCAAGTTTCAAAGGAAGGTAAGGTTCTTGTTTGTTTGACTGCTATGCTCTTGCTTTCACTGACATGTCAACAAACAGCTTTTACCAAAGGTTAATCCAAAGAAGTGTTTTCTTCACTTTACAAAACTAAATAAGCTTTGTCT
This sequence comes from Cabassous unicinctus, assembly GCA_029593785.1. Classification (NCBI taxonomy): domain Eukaryota; kingdom Metazoa; phylum Chordata; class Mammalia; order Cingulata; family Chlamyphoridae; genus Cabassous; species Cabassous unicinctus. The sequence goes on along the minus strand of JAQZBX010031304.1, from coordinate 14,247 downwards.
TTTATTTGCTGCTATGCCTGTGTTTTCCCTGAAATTCATCTTTAAAACACTGGTTTCCCGTAACAGGCTGTGAATGCAGCAGTGAATTCAACTTTGAACGTTAAGAAAGTTACTTCTTTGTTTGGCTGTGATGCACTTGGTTTCACTCATTATCAATGTAGAAACACTGCTTTTACCTAATACAATGCCAAAACACTGGTTTCTTCAGTTTTCAAAGTAAGCAATATACTCATTACATTGGCAGCTATGCACTTGTTTTCTATTGCATTAAATGTCAAAACACTGCTCTTACTATGCCAAAGCTGCTGGTTCCTCGCTTTTGAAATCTAAGTAAGATTCTTGTTTCTTACTATGATATACATGTGGTTTCAATTACAACCAACTTGAAAACAGAGCATTTCCCTAACATTGGCTGAATGCATTGAGTTCTTGGTTTAGAAAACCAAAAAAGAAACTTCTTTCTTTGGCTCTTTTGCATGTGTATTCATTTAAAAACAACTTAAAGACACTGGTGACTCTTAACTCTCTGCGAATGCAGTAGTTACATCAAGTTTGAAAGGTAAGTTAGATTCTTGTTTGATTGGCTGCTATGCCTTTGCTTTCACAGACAAGTCAAGAAACAGCTTTTACCTAAGGCTAAGCCAATGCAGTGGTTTCTTAACTTTACAAAACTAAATAAGGTTTGTCTTTTATTTGCTGGTATGGCTGTGTTCACTGAAATTCCTCTTTAAAACACTAGTTTCCTGTAACAGGCTGTGAAGACAGCAGTTAATTCAACTTTGAAAGTTAAGTAAGATACTTGATTGATTGGTTGCTATGTGCTGCCTTTCACTCATTATCAATGTAAAAATAGTGCTTTTACCCAATACTATGTGAAAACACTAGTTTCTGCAGTTTTCAAAACTAAGCAATATACTGATTACATTGGCAGCTATGCACTTGGTTTCACTTACAATGAATGGCAAAACACTGCTTTTACTACACCAAAGCTGCTGGTTCGTCTCTCTCCAATTCTTGGAAAGATTTTTGTTTCTTACAAACCTATACATGTGTTGTCAATTACAATCAAATTGAACCACTGCTTTTGCCTAACATTGGCTGAATACATTGAGTTCTTTGCTTTAGAAAACCAAAAATGTACCTTGTTTCATCCACTGATTTGTACGTGTATTCACTTACAAACAACTTCAAGACACTGAATTTACGTAACTCTCTGTGAATGCAGAAGTTACTTCAAGTTTGAAAGTAAGTAAGTGTCTTTTTGTTTGGATACTATGCCCTTGCTTTCACTCACATGTCAACACACAGGTTTTACCTATGGCTAAGGCAATGCAGTTGTTTCTTCATTTTAGTCAACTAAATAGGATTTGTCTTTCATTTGCTGCTCTTCCTGTGTTTTCACAGTAATTTATCTTCAAAACACTGGTTTCCCCTAACAGGCTGTGAATGCAGCAGTTAATTCAACTTTGAAAGTTAAATAAGAAGTATGTTCGGCTGCTATGAGCAAGCTTTCAGTCAATATCAATGTAAAAAGCCTGCCTTTACCTAATATTATGCCAAAACACAGGTCTCATCAGTTTTCAAAATTAAGTAATATACTCATTACCTTGGCAGCTATGTACTTACTTTCATACACAGTTTATGGCATAACACTGCTTTTTACTATGCCAAAGCTGACAGTTCCCTACTTTGGAAATCGAAATAAGATTCTTGTTTCTCATAATGATATGCAGGTGTTTTCAATTACAATCAACTTGAAAACACTGCTTTTCCCTAACATTGTCTGAATGCTTTGAGTTCTCTGCTTTAGAAAACTAAAAAAGAAACTTGTTTCACTGCCTAATTTCCATGTGTATTCATCTACAGACAACTTCAAGACACTGGTTTCATTTATCTCTGTGAATGCAGGAGTTACATAAAGTTTGAAAAGGAAGTAAGATTATTGTTTGTTTGGCAGCTATCCCGTTGCTTTCACACACATGTCAACACAGAGCTTTTACCTGAGGCTAAGACTCTGCAGCAGTTTCCTCTCTTTACAAAAGTAATTAAGATTTGCCTTTTATTTGCTGTGATGCCTGTTTTTTCACTTAAATTTATCTTCAAAACACCGGTTTCCCAGAACAGGCTGTAAATTCAGCAGTTAATTGAACTTTGAATGTTAAGTAAATACTTGTTTGCTTGGCTGCTGTGTTCTTGATTCACTCATTATCAATGTAAAAAAACTGCTTTTATTTAATACTATGCAAAAATACTGGTTTCTTCCGTTTTCAAAACTAAGCAATATACTCACTACATTGGCAACTATGCAATTGTTCTCACTTTCAAAGAATGTAAAAACACTGCTTTTACAATAACAAAGCTGCTGGTACCACAATTTCAAAATATAAGTACGATTCTTGTGTCTTACAGTGCTGTACACGTGTTTTCAATTGCAATCAACTTGAAAACACTGCTTTTCCCTAACGTTGGCTGAATGCATTTTGTTCTATGCTTTAAAAAAACAAAAAAGAAACTTGTTTCATTGGCTGATTTTCATATGTATTCACTTACAAACAACTTCAAGATCCTGGTTTCACCTATCTCTCTGTGAATGCAGGAGATACTAAAAGTTTTAAAGGTAGGAAAGATTCTTATTTCTTTGGCTGCTATGCCCTTGCTTTCACTCACATGTCAAAACACAGCATTTCCCTGAGTCTATGCCTATGCAGTAGTTTCTTCACTTAACAAAACTAAACGAGATTTGTCTTTTATTTGCTGCTATGCCTATGTTTTCATTTAAATTCATCTTCAAATCACTGGTGTCTTGTAACAGGCTGTGTATGCAGGAGTTAAATCAAGTTTGAAAGTTAAGTAAGTTGTTTGTTTGGCTGCTTTGCACTTGCTTTCACTCATTATCAGTGTAAAACCTCTGCTTTTACCTAATACTTTGCCAAAACACTGGTGTCTTTAGTTTTCAAAACTAAGCAAGATACTCATTTCTTTGGGAGCTATGCACTTGTTTTCACTTACACTGAATGACCAACCTCTCGTTTTACTCTGCAAAACCTGCTGGTTCCTCACTTTTGAAGCCTAAGTTAGGTTCTTGTTTCTTATACTGTAAAGCAAGTGTTTTCAATTACAATCATCTTGAAAACATTGATTTTCCCTAACATTGGCTGAATGCATTGAGTTCTTTGTTTAGATTTAAAAAAGATACTTCTTTCATTGGCTGAGTTGCATGTGTATTCATTTACAAACAACTTCAATACACTGTTTTCACCTATATCTCTGTGAATGCTGTAGTTACTTCAAGTTTGAATGGTAAGTAAGATTCTTGTTTGTTTGGCTGCTATTCTCTTGCTTTCACTCGCATATCAACACACAGCATTTACCTAAGGCTAAGCCAATGCAGTGGTTTCTTCACTTTACAATACTAAATATTATTTGTCTTTTATTTGCTGCTATGCCTGTGTTTTCACTGAAATTCATCTTTAAACCTTTGTTTCCTGTAACAGGCTGTGAAGGCATCAGTTAATTCAACTTTGAAAGCTAAGTAAGATACTTGTTTATTTGGCTGCTTTGTGGTTGTTTTCACCCTTTTTCAATGTAAAAACAGTGCTTTTGCCTAATACTATGCCAAAACACTCATTTCTTCAGTTTACAAAACTAAGCAATATACTCGTTACATTGGCAGCTATGCACTTCTTCTCACTTACAATGAATGTCAAAACAGTGCTTTTGCTCTGCCAAAGCTGCTGGTTATTCACTTTCAAAATCTAAGTAAGATCCTTCTTTCTTAAAAGGCTATACATGTGTTTTCAATTACAATCAACTTGAAAGCACTGCTTTTACCTATCATTGGCTAAATGCATTGAGTTCTTTGCTTTAGAAAACCAAAAAGAAACATGATTCAATGGCTGATTTGCATATGAATTTATTTACAAGCAAATTCAAGACACTGGTTTCACCTAAGTCTCTGTGAATGCAGTAACTTCCAGATTGAAAGGGAAGTAAGAAACTTGTTTCTTTGGCTGTGATGCCCTTGTTTTCACTCACAAGTCAACACACAGCTTTTGCTTAAGGCTAAGCCAATACAGTGGTTACTTCAGTTTACAAAATTAAATAAGGTTTCTCTTTTATTTGCTGCTTTGTCTGTTTTCACTTAAATTCATCTTCAAAACACTGGTTTCCTGTAACAGGCTGTGAATTCAGCAGTTAATTCAAATTAGAAAGGAAAGAAAGATAATTGTTTGTTTGAAAGCTATGCACTTGCTTTCACTCTTTATCAATGTAAAAACAATGGTTTTACCTAATCCTATGCCAAAACACTGGTTTCTTCCGTTTTCAGAACTAAGCATTATACTCATTACTTTGGCAGCTATGCACATGTTTTCACTTTCAATGAATGTCAAAACACTGGTTTTTCTTTTCAAGTCTGCTGTTTCATCACTTTGGAAATCTAAGTAAGATTCTTGTTCCTTTCAAAGCTATATATGTGATTTAATTACAATCAAATTGAAAACACTGCTCTTCCCTAACATTGGCTGAATTCATTGAGTTCTTTGATTTAGAAAACCAAAAATGAAACTTGTTTCTTTGGCTGGTTTGCATGTTCATTCATTTACAAACAACTTCCAGACACTGGTTTCACCTAACTCTCTGTGAATGCAGTGTTACTCCAAGTTTGAAATGTAAGTAAGATTCCTTTGTTTGGCTGCTATGCCCTTGCTTTCACTCACAGGTCAACACACATTTTTTTTGCCTAAAACTAAGCCAATGCAGCGGTTTCTTCACTTTAGAAAACTAAATAAATTTTATCTTTAATTTACTTGTATACCTGTGTTTTCTGTTAAATTCATCTTCAAACTCTGGTTTCCCATAACAGTCTGTGAATGCAGCAGTTAATTCTACTTTGATAGTTAAGTAAGATACTTGTTTGATTGGCTGCTTTGTCCTTGCTTTCTCTCATTATCAATGTAAAAACACTGCTTTTACCTAATATTATGCAAAAACACTGGTTTCTTCAGTTTTCAAAGCAAAGCAATATACTCAATACATTGGCATCTATGCACTTGTTCTAAATAACAATGAATGTAAAAACACTGCTTTTACTATGCCAAACCTGCCGGGTCCTCACTTTCGAAATCTAAGTAAGATTCTTGTTTGTTGCAATGATTTACATGTGTATTAAATTACAATCAACTCTAAAACACTGCTTTACCTAACATTGACTGAATGCATTTAGTTCTTTGACTTAGAAAATCAAAATAGAAACTTGTTTCATTGACTGATTTGCATTTGTATTCATTTACAAACAGCTTCAAGATACTGGGTTCACCTATCTCTCTGTGAATACAGGAGATCCTTCAAGTTTGAATGGTAAGTAAGTTTCTTATTTCTTTGGCTGGTATGCCCTTGCTTTCACTGACATGTCAGCACACTGATTTGACCTGAGGCTGAGCCTATGCAGTAGTTTCCTCAATTTTCAAAATTAAATATGATGTCTTTTTTATTTGGTGCTGTGCCTGTATTTTCTCTGAAATTCCTCTTCAAACCCTGGTTTCCCGTAACAGGCTGTGAATGCAGCAGTTAATTCAACATTGAAAGTATAGTATGATACTTGTTTTTTGCCTGCTATCGCTTGCTTTCACTCATTATCAATGTAAAAACACTGCTTTAACTTAATACTATGCTAAAACATTGGTTTCTTTAGTTTCAAAACTTAGCAGTATACCCATTACATTGGCAGCGATGCACTTGTTCTCACTACAATGAATTTGAAAAAACTGCTTTAACCAGGCCAAAATTACCGGTACCTCACTTTGGAAATCTAAGTAAGATTCTTGTTTTTTTTACCATGCTATACATGTGTTTTCAATTACAATCAACTTGAAAACAATGCTTTTCCAAATCGATGGCTGAATGTATTGAGTTCTTTGCTTTAGAGAACTAAAAAGGAAGCATGGTTCATTGGCTGATATGCATGTGCATTCATTAACAGAGAAATTCAAGACACTGGTTTCACCTATCTCCCAGTGTATGCAGTAGTTACTTCAAGTTTAAAGTATAACTAAGATTCTTGTTTGTTTGTCTGCTTTTCCCTTGCTTTCACTCACATGTCAACAAACAGCTTTTGCCTAAGGGTAATCCAATGCGGTGGTTTCTTCATTTTACAAAACTAAATAAGATTTGTCTTTTATTTGCTGTTTTGTCTGTGTTTTCACTGAAATTCATCTTCAAACCACTGGTTTGCCATAACAGGTTCTGAATGCAGCAGTTAATTCAACGTTGAAAGTTAAGAAAAATACTTGTTTGATTGGCTGCTATGCGCTTGCTTTCCCTCATTATCAATGTATAAACACTGCTTTTACCTAATACTGGGAAAAAACACTGGTTTCTTCAATTTTCAAACTAAGCAATATACTCATCACATTGCCCGGTATGCACTTGATTTCACTTACACTGGAAGGCAAAAGACTACCTTTACTATGCCAAAGCTGCCGGTTCCTCACTTTTGAAATCTAATTAAGTTTCATGTTTTGTACTATGCTATACATATATTTTCCATTACAATCAACTTGAAAACACTGCTTTTCCCTAACATTGCCTGGACTCATTGTGTTCTTTGCTTTAGAAAACCAAAAAATAAACTTTCTTCATTGGCTGATTTGCATGTGCATTCATTTACAAACAGCTTCAATACACTGGTTTAAACTAACTCTGTGAATGTAGTAGTTACTTCAAGTTTGAAAGGTAAGTAAGATTTTTCTTTGTTTGGCTGTGATGCCTTGCTTTCATTCATATGTCTACACACAACTTTTTCTAAGGCTAACCAAATACAGTGATTTCTTCAGTTTACAAAATTAAATAAGATTTGTCATTTATTTGCTGCTCCGCCTGTGTTTTCACCTAAATTCATCTTCAAAGTGCTGGTTCCCCATAATAGGCTTGAACGCAGCAGTTAATTCAACTTTGAAAGTTACCTAAGATACTTGTTTGTTCGGATGCTATGTGATTTCTTTCATTCATTATCAATGTAAAAACACTGCTTTTATGTAATAGTATGCCAAAACACTGGTTTCTTCAGTTTTCAAAAAAAAAGCAATATTCTCATTACATTGGCAGCTATGCATTTGTTTTCACTTTCAATGAATGTCAAAACACTGCTTTTACTATTCCAAAGCTGCCAGTTCCTCACTTTCTTAATCTAAATAAGATTCTTGTTTCTTACAATGCATTACATGTGTTTAAATTACAATCAACATGAAAACACTGCTTTTCCTTAATGTTAGCTAAATGCATTGAGTTCTTTGCTTTAGAAACCCAGAAAAGGTACTTGTTTCTTTCGCTGATTTGCATGTGTATCATTTACAAACAACTTCAAGTCACTGGTTTCACCTATCTCTCTGTGAATGCTGTAGTTACCTCAAGTTTGAAAGGGTAGTATAATTTTTGTTTGTTTGGGGTCTATGCCCTTGCTTTCACTCAAATGTCAACACACAGCTTTTACCTAAGGGTAAGCAAATGCAGTGGTTTCTTCACTTTACAAAACTATATAAGTTTTGTCTTTTATTTGCTGCTATGCCTGTGTTTTCACTTAAATTTATCTTCAAAACACTGGTTACCCCTAACAGGCTGTGAATGCAACAGTTAATTCTTCTTTGAAAGTTGAGTAAGTTACTTGTTTTTTGGCTGCTATTCACTTGCTTTCAGTCATTATCAATGTAAAAACACTGCTTTTATGTAATACTGTGCCAAAACACTGGATTCTTCAGTTTTCAAAACTAAGCAATATATTCATTACATTGGCAGGTATGCACTTGTTTTCACCTACAACGATTGTCAAAACAATGGTTTTACTATGCCAAAACTGCCGGTTCCTCATTTTTGAAATCTAAGTCAGATTGTTGTTGCTTGCAATCCTATACATGTGTTTTCATTTGCAATTAACATGAAAACACTGCTTTTCCCTAACGTTTGCTGAATGCATTGAGTACTTTGCTCTAGAAATCCAAAAAACAAACTTGTTTCATTGTCTGATTTGCATGTGCATTCATTTCCAAACAACTTCAAGACACTGGTTTAACCTAACTCTCTGTGAATGCAGTAGTTACTTCAAGTTAGAAATGTAAGTAAGATTCTTGTTTGTTTGCCTGCTGTGCCCATGCTTTCACTCACATGTCAACAGACAAACTTTTCCTAAAGCTAAGTCAATGCAGTGGTTTCTTCACTTTATAAAACTAAATAAAATTTGTCTTTTATTTGCTCCTCTGCCTTGTTTTTTCACTTAAATTCATTTTCAAAACAGTGGGTTCCCATAACAGGCTGGGAATGCAGCATTTAATTCAACTTTGAAAGTTAAGAATGATACTTGTTTGTTTGGCTGCTATGCGCTGGGTTTCACTCATTATCAGTGTAAAACAGTCCTTTTAAGTAATACTAGTACAAAACACTGGTATCTACAGTTTTGAAAACTAAGCAATATACCCAATACATTGGCAGCTATGCACTTGTTTTCGCTTACCATCAATGTGAAAACACTCCTTTTTTTATGCCAAAGCTGCCGGTTCCTCACTTTCGAAATATAAGTAAGATTCATCTTTTGTACTATGCTATACATGTATTTTCCATTACACTCAACTTGAAAACACTGCTTTTCCCTAACATTGGCTGAACTCATTGTGTTCTTTGCTTTAGAAAATCATAAAATAAACATTTCATAAGCTGATTTGCATGTGCATTCATTTACAAACAACTTCAAGACCCTGGTTTAACCTAACTCTGTGAATGCACTAGTTACTTCAAGTTTGAAAGGTAAGTAAGATTTTTGTTTGTTTGGCTGCGATGCCTTGCTTTCATTCATATGTCAAGACAAAACTTTTCCTAAGGCTAAGCCGATACAGTGATTTTTTCACTTTACAAAATTAAATAAGATTTGTCTTTTATTTACTGCTCTGCCTGCGTTTTCATGGAAATTCATCTTCCAAACGCTGGTTTCCCCTAACAGGCTGTGAATGCAGCAGTTAATTCAACTTTGAAAGTGAAGTAAGATACTTGTTTGTTTGGCTACTATACGCCTGCTTTCACTCATTATCAATGTAAAAACACTGCTTTTACCTAATACTATGACAAACACTAGTTTCCTCAGTTTTAAAGCTAAGGTTGATACTCCTTACATTTGTAGCTACTCACTTTTATTCACTTACAATGAATGACCAACTACTCCTTTTACTATGTGAAATTTGCTGGTTCCTCGCTTTTGAAACTAAAATAAGATTCTTCTTCTATGCTGTTAAGCCTGTGTTTTCAATTGCAATCAACTTGAAAACACTGCTATTCCTGAAAGCTAGTTGATGGTAGTGAGTTCTTTGCTTCAGAAAAGAAAAAAGGAAACTTGTTTCATTGGCTAATTTGCATGGGTATTGACTTAAAATGAATTTCAAGGCAGTGGTTTCACCTAACACCCTGTAAATGCAGTTGTTATTTCAAGTTTGAAAGGAAAGTAAGATTCTTGTTTCTTTGGCTGCTATGCCCTTGCATTCACTCACATATCAACAGACAATTTTACATAAATTTACGCCAATGCAGTGGTTTCTTCACTCTACAAAACTAAATAAGATTTGTCTTTCATTTGCTGCTATGTCTGTGTTTTCTCTGAAATTTGTCATCAAAACACTGGTTTCTTGTAACAGGCTGTGAATGCAGCAGTTATTTCAAGTTTAAAAATTTAGTAAGATACTTGTTTATTTGGCTGCTTTGCACTCGCTTTGACTCATTATCAATGTAAAAACAGTGCTTTTACCTAATACTGGGACAAAACACTGGTTTCTTTAGTTTTCAAACCTAAGCAACATACTCATCACATTGGCAGCTAAGCATTTGTCTTAACTTACAATGAATATCAAAACAATGATTTTTCTATGCCAATGCTGCCAGTTCCCCACTTTTGGAAACGAAGTAAGATTCTTGTTCTTACGAAGCTATACATGTGCTTTCAATTACAATCAACTTGGAAACAGTGCTTTTTCCTAAGGTTGGCTGAATGCATTGAGTTCTTTCCTTTAGAAAAACAAAAAAGAAATTTTTTCATTGGGTGATTTGCATGTGTATTCATTTGCAAACAACTTCAAGACACTGGTTTCACCTATCACTTTGTGAATACAGGAGGTACTTAAAGTTTGAAAGGTAAGTAAAATTCTTGTTTTTTTGGCTGCTATGCCCTTGCTTTCACTGACATGTCTATACACAGCTTTACCTAAGACTAAGCCTTTGCAGTAGTTTCTTCACTTTACAAAACTAAATAAGATTTGTCTTTTATTTTCTGCTATGCCTGTGTTTTCACTTAAATTCATCTTCAAAACACTAGTTTCCCATAACAGGCTGTGAATGCAGCAGTTAATTCAACTTTGAAAGTTAAGTAAGATACTTGTTTGTTTGGGTACTATGCGCTTGCTTTCACTCGTTTTCAATGTAAAAACATTGCTATTACATAATACTATGCTAAAACACTGGTTTCTTCCGTTTTCAAATCTAAGAAATATACTCATGTCATTGGTAGCTTTTAACTTGTTATCGCTTACATTGAATGACCAGCCTTTCGTTTTAATCTGCAAAAGCTGCTGCTTATTCAATTTTGAAACCTAAGCAAGATTGTTTCTTCTTTCACTGCTAAGCATGTGTCTTCAATTACAATCTACTTGAGAACACTGCATTTCCTGAAGGCTGCTTGAATGGAGTGAGTTCCTTGCTTCAGAAATCCAAAAAGGAAACTTGTTTCATTGCCTGATTTGCATGTGTATTCTGTTAAAATAAAGTTCAAGGCAGTGGTTTCACCTAACTCTCTGTGAATGCAGTAGTTACTTCAAGTTTGAAAGGTAAGTATGATTCTTGTTTGTTTGGCTGCTATGCACTTGCTTTCACTCACATGTCAACACAAAGATTTTACCGAAGGTTAAGCCAAGGCAGTTGTGTCTTCACTTGGAAAGTTAAATAAGTTTTGTCATTTGTTTGCTGCTCTGCCTGTGTTTTCAGGGAAATTTATCTTCATAACGCTGGTTTCCCCTAATGGGCTGTGAATACAGCAGTTATTTCAACTTTGAAAGTTAAGTAAAATACTTTTTTGTTTGGCTTCTATACGATTTCTTTTGCTCACTATCAACATAAAAACACTGCTTTTACCTAATTTTATGCCAAAACACTGGTTTCTTCAGTTTTCAAAACTAAAAAATATATTCATTACATTGGCAGCTTTGCACTTGTTTTCAGTTACAATGAATGTGAAAACAATGGTTTTACTATCCCAAATCTGCCAGTTCCTCACTTTGGAAATCTAAGTAAGATTCTTGTTTCTCACAATGCTATACATGTGTTTTCAATCAATATCAACTTGAAAACACTGCTTTTCCTTAACTTTGGTGGAATGTATTGAGTTCTTTGCTTCCGAAAACCAAAATTAAACTTGTTTCATTGGGTGATTTGCATGTGTATTCATTTAGAAACATCTTCAAGACACTGGTTTCACCCAACTCTCTGTTTATGCAGTAGTTACTTCAAGTTTGAAAGTTAAGTAAGATTCTTGTTTGTAGGGCTGCTATGCCCTTGCTTTCACTCACATGTCAACACACAGATTTTACCTAAGGCTAAGCCATTGCATTGTTTTTTTCACTTTATTTAACTAAATAAGATTTGTCTTGTATTTGCTGCTATTCCTGTGTTTTCAACAAATTCATTTCCAAAACTCTAATTTCCCATAACAGGCTGTGAATGCTGCCGTAATTTCAACTTCGAAAGCTAAGAAAGGTAATGTTTGTTTGCCTACTATATGCTTGCTTTCACTCATTTTCAATGTAAAACAGTACTTTTACTTAATCCTATGCCAAAACACTGGTTTCTTCAGTTTTCCAAACTAAACAATATACTCCTTACATAGGCAGCTATGCACTTGTTCTCACTTACAATGAATGCCAAAACTCTCCTTTTACTATGCCAAAGCTGCCAGTTCTTAACTTTTGACACCTAAGTAAGATTCTTGTTTCTTACACTGCAAAGGATGTGTTTTCAATTACAATCAACTTGCAAACACAGCTTTTCCCTAACGTTGGCTGAATGAATTGAGTTCTTTGCATTGGAAAACTAAAACAAGAAACTTGTTTCATTGGCTGGATTGCATGTATATTCATTTACAAACCACTTCAAGACACTGTTTTCACCTAACTCTCTGTGAAGGCAGTGTTTACTTCAAGTTTGAAGGGTAAGTAAATTCTTGTTGGTTAGGCTGCTATGCTCTTGCTTTCCCTGATATGTCCTCACACAGCTTTTACCTCAGACTAAGCCAGTGCAGTGTTTTCTTTACTTTACAAAACTAAATAAGGTTTGTCTTTTATTTGCTTCATTGCCTGTGATTTCCCTAAAATTCTTCTTTTATAACACTGGTAACCCATAGCAGACTGTGAATGTCGCAGTTAATTCAACTTTTAAACATAAGTAATATAATTGTTTGTTTGGCTGCTATGCACTTGTTTTCACTCATTATTAATGTGAAAACACTGCCTTTTCCTAATACTATGCCAAAACACTGGTTTCTTCAGTTTTCAAAACTAAGCAATGTACTCATTACATTGGCATCTATGCACCTCTTTTCACTTACCATTAATGTGAAAACATTGCTTTTACAATGCCAAAGCTGCCCATTCCTCACTTTCGAAATTTAAGTAAGATTCTTGTTTCTTCCAATGCTATACATGTGTTTTCAATTACAATTAACTAGAAAACACTGCTTTTCCCTAACGTTGCGTGAATGCATTGAGTTCTTTTCTTTAGAAAACCAAAATAAACTTTTTTCTTTGGATGATTTGCATGTGTATTTATTTACAAACAGCTTCAAAACACTGGTTTCAATTAACTCTCTGTGAATGCTGTACTTACTTCAAGTTTGAAAAGATTGTAAGATTCTTGTTTCTTTGGCAGCTATGGCCTTGCTCTCACACACATGTCAATGCACAGCATTTGCCTAAGGTTAAGCAAAAGCAGAGGTTTCTTCACTTTAAAAAACTAAATAAGATTTGTCTTTCATTTCTCCTATGCCTGTGTTTTCACTGAAATTCATCTTCATAACTCTGGTTTTCCCTAATAGGCTGTGAATGCAGAAGTTAATACAACTTGGAAAGTTCAGTAAGATACTTGTTTGTTTGGCTTCCAAACACTAGTTTTCATTCACTATAAATGGAAAACACTGCATTTATCCAATTTATGTCAAAATACTGGTTTCATCATTTTTCCAAACTAAGAAATATACACATTACATTGGCTAATTGGAATGTTTATACATTAACCACATCCTCAAGACACTGGTTTCACCAAAGTCTCTGTGAGTACAGCAGATACTTTAAGTTTCAAAGTTAAGAAAGATTCTTGTTTGTTTGGCTGCTATGCTCTTGCTTTCATTGATATGTCATCATACAGCTTTTACCTAAGGCTAAGCCAGTGCAGTGTTTTCTTTACTTTACAAAACTAAATAAGATTTGTCTTTTATTTGCTGCATTGCCTGTGATTTCAATGAAATTCTTCTTTAAAACACTGGTGTCCCATAGCAGACTGTGAATGCTGCAGTTAATTCAACTTTTAAAGTTAAGTAATATAATTGCTTGTTTGTCTCCTATGCTCTTGTTTTCAATCATTATTAATGTGAAAACACTGCTTTTACCTAATACCTATGCCAATCACTGGTTTCTTCAGTTTTCAAAACTAAGCAATGTACTCCTTACATTGGCAGATATGCACTTGTTTTCACTTACCATCAATGTGAAAACACAGCTTTTACAATGCCAAAGCTGCCCATTCCTCACTTTCAAAATCTAAGTAAGATTCTTGTTTCTTCCAATGCTATACATGTGTTTTCAATTACAATTAACTTGAAAACACTGCTTTTCCCTAATGTTGCATGAATGCATTGAGTTCTCTTCTTTAGAAAACCAAAAAAAAAAAAAACTCGTTTCTTTGGATGCTTTGCATGTGTATTATAACCGTTGGGGAATTTGATGTAATTATGAATTCCAAAAATATAATTAGATCATGCCTGTAATCTGATCTGTTAATATGGGCTTGATTGAATTATGATTAGGGCATTGATTGGGCCATGTCAGTCAGTAGGGCATTGAGCCCCACCCCCTGTTGGGTGCGAAATTGAATATAAAAAGAAATTGAATATAAAAAGGCTCAAATGTGGCCTCTCTCTAAGCCAAACTCAGCATTTGAATGCATTACCTTCCC
>JAQZBX010031303.1:12327-26491 GCA_029593785.1 Cabassous unicinctus | reverse complement strand
TGGCAGTTTTTATTTTTCAGTACCTTAAGTATGTCATACCATTGTCTTCTCACCTCCATGGTTTCTGATGAGAAATAGAAACTTGGTCTTAATGAGGATCACTTTTTTGGGGACAAATCGCTTTCCTCTTGTTTCTTTCAGAATTCTCTATCTTTTGGCATTTAACATTTTGATTAGTAATAATAGTCTATTACTATTTATTCTGTTTGGAGTACATTGCATTTCTTGGACATGTATATTTATGTCTTTCATAAGACTTGGGAAGTTTTTGGCTATTATTTTCTCAAATATTCTTTCTGATCCTATTCCCTTCTCTTCTCCTTGTGGGACACCATGACACTTATGTTTGTGCACTTCATGTTGTCACTCAAATCCCCGAGACACTGCTCAATTTTTTTTTATTCTTTGCTCTATCTGTTCTTCCAATATATGATTTTGTTTGGCTTGTATTCTGGTTCATTTATTCTTTCTTCTGCCTGTTAAAATCTGCTGTTGTATGCTTCTAGTGTATTTTTAATCTCTATTATTCTGCCTTTCATCCCCATAATTTCTGCTGTTTGTTTTTATACTTTTGAATTCTTCTTTATGCTCACACATTGTCTTCTTAATATCCTTTATGTCTTTATGCATATTTTCCTTCCTCTCCTTGACTTGCTTTAGGAGATTTGCTTGAACATCTTTTATTAGTTGTTCCAACTTCTGTGTCTCCACTGAAGTTTTAATTTGTTCCCTTCAGTATGCTATATCTTCCTGTTTCTTAGTATGACTTGTAATTTTTTGCTGATTTCTAGACATCTGTTATCTTGGTGAGTTAACTCTGAAGGTCTATTTCTCCCTCTTGTCTAGGGTTTTATTGTTGATTGGCTTTGTGTTAAGAGTCTTCTTTGACACTTATTCTAACTCATTCTAGAACATTAAAATAGTTCTTCCTTACCTATTCATATTTTCTCAGCTGCCGTTCATCTGATTTGTTCCCTGTATATGTGGTACAATTTTTGAGATTGACTTTTTGTGCAATTCTCCTGGAATCTTGATTTGCTCTGTTTGCTTTTGTGTAGACTTTTCTCCCCAACTCCTATGATATGTTTAAATTCTCTCCCTCACTCAGTGCCCCAATTCCTTTAGATTTTTTAGGTCTGGGATGCATTTCCTATTTTATAGCAGTTCAGTTTAACCCCTCCCTTTTTTTTCTATGAGGTTTTCCTGCTTCCAGCTTTTCCCCTATTAGGGTATCACACTCTGGGAAGCCAGATGGGGTTAATCCAGAAAGTTAGTTCACTTCAGAATAATCCATTTTTGTGATTAGGTGGTCCAGCTGACTGAAATTGGATTAAGTGAAGTCACAACATTTCTTACCAGCCTTTCTATATTGACATATTATTTATTTATTTATTTATTCCCCCTGGAGGCCCTTTTGTATGTGTTCCACCATGGTTCTCTGCAGACTTAGATCCCTGTGCCTAGATATGCATGGAGTACTAATTTGCTGCTGTGAGTGGGTCTACAGTATCTGTTCATGATTATAGGGAGCTGAGCAGTGCTGCCTCTGTGTCAATCCCAAGCCACACAGGATCTTGTGAGTGGGAGGGGAAATGGGAAACAACTGGTGGTCCGAGATAGAATTCCCCTACCTGAGATTTTTCTGTTTCTTTGATTCAGCATTTGTGGAGTCATTCTCCAGTCTCTGCCATCCTCCAGAGTTCTAAGTAAGTGGAATTTGTCCTTTTATTTGCTAAATCTCTGGGGAGGCTTTTACAGGGGATGTTTTAAGTCACCATGTTGGTGATGTCCCATGAACATATGATTTCATTGAGCGTATCTATCACTTGAAAGGCATTTATATAATTCTATTAAATTCTTCTCTTGATAGTTGTACTTTACCATGTCATTACATTATATATTAATCACTTCCCACTGAAGGGAAGACGGAAACTCTTCAATTGCATGGTTAAATGAATTTTGAAATATAGAATTTTCTTTGCATTTGAATTGAGCTCCAGAAAGTGCTGCTGTAATGAAGTTTGAACTCAGAAAATATATCAACTGCCAGTTTGTATAGAAATGGAGGGCCCATTTCTTGTTTTATCTTTTCACAGCACAGGAAATATATAAAGCAGCTTGACATTCAAACAACGTTAATTGCCTTCAAAATGACTTTATTGTAGTATAAGTTTCCAATACAAGCACTGTTTGGCCTTATAATTTCAGGCGGAATTCATTAAGAAACATTATCAGGAAGTGGGTGTGGCTCAAGTGATTGGGCTCCCGTCTACCATATAGGAGGCCCCAGGTTCGATTCCCGAGGCCTCCTGGTGAAGGCAAACTAGCCCGCACGGCACGGAGAGCTGATGGCCTGCGCAGAGAGCTGACAGCCCACGCGGCATGGAGAACTAGCGCAGCAAGATGACACAACAAAGGGAGACAAGCAGACACAGAAAAATGCGCAGCGAATGGATGCAGTGAGCACAAGTGGCGGGGGACACAAATAAATAAATAAAATAAATCTTGAAAGAAAAAAAAAAAGAAACATTATCAAGTCTGTAGTAAAAGCTAGTTCCAGATCCATTCATTGTTCAACAGTAGTGGTCACTGGTGGTTCTTATCATTTAAAAAAATGTCTATCTCAACCTTGAGCACAAAATATCACAGTAAAACTTTACCACTGCTGAGCTGTCAAAACTTTTAGGTGGCACAGGAAGTCAGTATATTAATAACAAATTTGTGGAATTGACTATGGCTATATTCATGAAAGCAAAAGAAGTTCAGCATTGAAGCAACTGGATCAATGAAACATGATAGATTCAAATATTTTCTGCTGATGAATAAAAATGAATAGCCCCAGACATTAAACACCTTACCATTTCACAAAGTTTGTAAATTTGTCCAACTAAGTTCCACACATATTCTTAGTGCCATCACTGGTTACACATCTTAGCAGATTCCACATCAGGTTGTACCAAATTAGTGTTTTATCAAATTCTTTGAAAATATTCTCACCTGTAGTTGGTGTCCATATAGACTATTTATAGAGGTCAATTCTTCAGTCACTTTAAACTCAGCATTGACTCCTTGAATATATAACAATTGAGCAGTATCAGTAATATCTGTGTACTCATTGAGAGCCGAGGAAAACCACTCCAAATTATTTGCTTGCTTTTTAATTGACTTTTGATGTTGTTCCCAATGTCCTCAACTCTTTGAGCAATGGTTCTCACCAAAAGATTAAACATCTCAAGTTCGTTTTCTCCGGACACATTTCTTCAACTATGCAATGAATCACAATTTACTTAACTCAACATTGGTAAACAATGTCCGTTGCTTGATTAACAAATGAGCTACTCAGAAACTTTCTTTGGTTGTAGCCCATTTAAATTTTTCATTTTTGTGAAGAAATTCTGCTTTGGTAAGAAATTCTGTTTTAAAACATTCTAATTTTTCTGACCATGGCTCTCCTATGACTAGGAATATTGTGATATCTGCTTATTCTGGTTATATTGACAATATTGTATTCTTTTAGCACACTATGGTATCACTGCATAGTAAGTAAAATGCTTTGCCATCTAATTCAATAAATACACACTCCACACTATCTTAAAATTGTGATATTCAAAGTCCAATTTTCTCTTCTTTTTTGTTTTTACATGATGAGTATCCACTGGTAATTGAAAGTGGTGGAGTTCAGAGAAAAATGTCTTCATGCTTCTGGGAGGAAGAGGGGGAAATAACCATTTTGAAATATGCTCAGAACTTCTCCATAACAAAAGTCTTCCCTGAAGGAAAGTTACCCTAGCCTTATCTGATCTAGGGGAAGAGCCCCCCTCTAACTTTCCTGTCTCACATAAGGGGAGGGAAAAAAGCTAGGAAAATTTTCTGAAGGTTGTAGTTCAGAGACTGTGGCCCACTAAAACAACAACAAAAAATTGAGATTTAATCATAAGATTATAGAGAAAGATGCAAGACACAGACTTTATTTAAGGAGTTCTTCAAGAAACCCCAAGAGACTGGGCCAGGGGCAGGAGGGGGAGGGAACTGAAGCCTCTGGCACCTGCAACTATAGCAAACATTAAACACAGCTCAGCTCCTAGCCAGCTTACCAGACTACCATAAAATCTCATATTAAAAGCCTGATTATCTCAGTTACTATTACCAGATATATCATATCTGGCTTTCAAAAAAAATTACAAAGCAAACTAAAAGGCAAAAAAACAAAAAACAAAAAAACAGTCTGAAGAGACAAGGCACACATCAGAACCAGACACAGATACGACAGATTTGAGGATTATCAGACCAGGAATTTAAAATACGTATGATTAATATGTTAAGGGCTCTAACAGAAGAAGTAGACAACATACAAGAAGAGATGGGTAATGTAAGCAGACAGATGGAAAAAAAAAAACACTTTACATATACAGGAACAAGGATAAGGGTTACATCAGACCTCTCTTTAAAACCCATGTAAGCAAGAAGAGAGTGGAATGAAATATTTAGAATTTTTAAAGCAAAAAGCCCACCAACCTAGAATTCTGTTTCCAGTGAAATTATCCTTCAGAAGTGAAGGAGAAATAAAGGATTTTGTCAACAAACAAAAATTGGGGAAATTTGTTGCCAGAAGAATTGCCTTGAGAAAAATGTTAAAAGTTCTTCAGCGAAAAGGAAAAGTATATAGGTCAATAACTTGGATCTATAAAAAGAAAAGAAAAGTATTAGAGAAAGAATCAATGAAGGTAAAATAAATTTTTTTAATTGTCTTATTCTTTATTGAGCAAATAGAGAACTATTTATTCAAAAATAATAGAGCAACAATGAATTGGGTGATTTTAGATTATGGATAAGTGAAATGAATGAGAGAAATGTTATAAGGAATGGGAGGGAGGAATTGGGAAAATACTGTTATAAAGTTTCTAGATTACTCACGAAGCAGTACAGTGTTATTTGAAAGTGGACTTAGATCAGTTGTAAATGTATATTACAAACTCTACGGCAACCACTAAAATTTTTTTTAAGAGAGGTATAGTTGATATGCTAACAAAGGAGAGAAAATGGAGTAACATAACATGCTCAGTTAAAACCACATAAAGTAGAAAAAAAGGGAAAGAAACAAAGACAGAGTGCAATGAATAGGAAACAGTTATGAACATGGTAGATATTAATCTAACTATATAAATAACCACTTTAAATGGGAATGGTCTGAATACACCAATAAAAGTCAGAGATTGACAGAGAGGGTAAAGAAACAAGATTCAGCTAAATGTTATCTATAAGAAACCCACTTCAACTATAAAAACACATAGATTAAAGTAAAGTAATGGAAAAAATAAAACATGCTAACAGTAATCAGAAGAAAAATGGAATAGTTTCATTAATTTTAGACAAAGCAAATCCAGAATAAAGAAAATTATCAGAGATAAAGAGGAGCATTATATAATGCAAAGAGGTCAATTCTTCAAAAATACATAACAGTCCTTAACATGTATACACCTAACAACAGAGCATCAAAATACATGAAGTAAAAACTGATAGAACTGCAAGGAGAAATAGAAAATCCACTATTATAATTGGAGATGTCAACATTGCTCTGTCAGAAATTGACAGATTCATCAGGCAGCAAATCAAGGAAGATAAGAGTTTAACTGAATAGTACAACCAATCAACTGGATTAAATTAACATTTACAGAATACTTCATCCAACAACAGCAGAATATAATTTCTTCTCAAGCTCACATGGAACATTTAGCAAGACAGACCATATCCTAGGCTACATCTTAAATTTAAAAGAATAGAAATAAAAAATATGTCCTCAGACAACAGGGGAATTAAACTAGAAATCAATAACAGAAAGATAGCTAGAATATCCCCCAAATACTTGGAGATTAAACAACACACTTCTTAATAACACATGAATCAAAAAAGCCAAAAGAGAAAATAAAAATATCTTGAACTAATTGAAAATGCAAATACAACTTATTGAAATTTGTGGTATGTAGCAAAACAGTGGTTAGAGGGAAATGTATAGCATTGAATGCATACATTAGAAAAGAAGAAAGACCTGAAAATTAATAATCTAAGCTTCCACCTTAGGAAACTAGGGAAAGAAGAGCAATTGCAGCCTAAAGCATGTAAAAGGAAATAAATAAAAATTACAGCAGAAATCAATTTTAAAAACTATGAAACCAAAAGCTGGCTCTTTGAAAATATCAATAAAATCAATAAAGCTCTAACCAGGTTAATAAAGAAAAAAAGACAAAGAAGACACAAATTACTAATATCAGAAATGAAAGGGGAGTCCATCACTACGGAGCCCATGGACATTAAAACAATAATAAAGGAATATTATGAACAACTTGAATCCCACAAATTTGATAATGTACATGAAATGAACCAATTCCTAGAAAAACATAACTAAGAAAACATATACAAGGAGAAATTGGTAATCCCAATAGGCCTATATATATTAAAGCAATTGACTCAATAGTTAATAACCTTTCTAAAAAGAAAGCATGAAGCCCAGATGATTTTACTGGTGATTTCTATCAAACATTTAGGGAAGAAATAATACCAATTCTCTAGAATAACATCCAGAAAAATAGAAGCAGGGGGTACACTTCCTAACTCATTCTATGAAACCAGAATTACAGATAAAGACATTACAAGAAAGGGAAACCACAGACCAACATCTCTTATGAACATAGATTCAAAAATCCTCAACAAATATTAGCAAGCTAAATCCAACAGTATAAACAAAAGAATGATACACCATGGCCAAGTGGGATCTATTTGAGTATGCAAGTTTGCATCAGCATTTGAAAATCCATTAATATAATCCATCACATCTATAGGTTAAAAAAGAAAAATTGTATGATCATATTAATAGATGCAGAAAAATCATTTGACAAAATCCAACATGTGTTCATGATAAAAAGTCTCAGCAAAGTAGAAATATAGGGGATCTTCCTCAACTTGATAAAGAACTTCTACAAAATCCCCTGCAGCTAACATCATATGTAATGGTGAGAAACTAGACACTTCCCCCCTAAGATCAGGAATAAGATAAGGTCTTATTTCTCACCACTCCTATTCATCATCATTCTGGAAGTCCTACCAAATGGAATAAGACAAGAAAATGAAATAAAAGGTAAACAGATTTGAAAGGAAAAATAAAAATGTTCTTGTTTACCGATGACATGTTTGTCTATATAGAAAATCCCAAAGAATTGACCAAAAAATACCTCCTGGAACTAATAAGCAATTATAGCAAGGTTGAAGGATACAAAGTTAATATACAAATGACTATTGCTTCCCTATATACCAGCAATGAATAACTGGAATTTGAAATTAAAAATATTTTAAATCTAACAAATTATGTATAGGATCTATATGAAGAAAACTATAAAACTCTCATGAAAGAAATCAAATATCTAAATAAATGGAGAGCTATTCCATGTTCATGGATAGAAAAACTCAATATTTTTAAGACATCAGTACTTCTCAACTTGGTCTATAGCTTCAGTATAATGCAAATCAAAACCCCACCAGGTTAATTTGTGATATTAACAAACTGACTCTAAAGTTTATATGGAAAGGCAAGAAAACCAGAATAGCCAACACAATTCTGAAGAAGAACAAAGTCAGAAGAATGATATTACCTTACTTGAAGACTTACTAAAAGCTATAGTAATCAGCAATAAAAAGAAATAAGCTATCAAACCACAAAAAGACACAGAGGAGCTTAAGTGCATATTTCTAAATTAAAGAAGCTACTCTGAAAAGACTGTATACGCATAATTCCAGCTATATGACATTCTGGAAGAGATAAAACTATAGCGACAATAAAATGATCAGTGGTTCCTAAGGATTCAGACAATGAGGAGGATGTATGAATAGGTGGAACATGGGATTTTTAGGGCAGTCAAACTATTCTGTATGGTACTGTAATGGTAGACACATGATTTTATGCATTTGTCAAACCTAAAGAACAGTACAACACAAAGAATGAGCCTTAATGTAAATGATGGGCTTTAGTTAATAATAATGTATCAGTATTATTTCATTAATTGTAATCAATATACCACACTAATGCCAGATAGTAATGATAAGGAAAACTGTATTGAGCAGGGGGAGTATATGAGAACTCTCTGTACTATCTGCTCAATTTTTCTGTAAATCTAAAGCTGGTCTAAAAAATAAAGACTATTAATTAAAGAAAAAGAGAACATTTTAGAAGATTGAAATCCCACATCTGGGGTCACTGTTTCCTGCAACTCAATAGAGTTTTAAGCTTACAATAGGGTAAGGGATACACCCAAAAATAGCAAGGGAGAGTTAATGAAAATTATGTCCTCTCTAGTATCAAGACCCATTCATTCTCTACATGAAGACCTCAGACAGCAATTCTCCATACTCCTTTCTGAAATCATACTACTGTCTATTATGAAGAAGCCAGATAGGTGGGAGACACCTGGGAAGATAACTTTCTCCATAATTCCTTCATTGGCTTACTTACAAATCAAAACAAAAAACATCCATTGGTTCTCCCCCTTTCTATATCACTTCTTAGAACAGATCAATAGCCCCTCAAATGAATCTTTCCCTCTTCTCATCCCTCAAACCATTTATTTGGATCTTTTAAGAAGTGATCCCTTCTTAAACAACCTTTTTACCTACTTATGGTATCATATATCCACTCCTCCCAAACTTTCAGCCTTCATAGTCTGCCCCTTTCAAAATGCTCTACCTAACAATTCCCTCTTATTCCCAAGATACAATCATATTCTATGCCTTCCTCGCATAAACATATATTGGCCTGATTCTGAATAAAAGCATCTTATAAATAGGATGCTTGTTTATCCTTCTCTATTCCTGCCTCAGAGCCCAGCATTTTGAAGCCTATATTAATTGACAAAGATGATAACACAGCAAAACACTGAGAACAATTCTGCTCTGTTTTAGCTTTTTTGGTTCTGCTCTGCCTCTAACTACTAACAGGTCAACAGATAATGATCCTATCTTTAACTGGGAGCAAGAAAATGCAATGAGTCAAATATTCAGAATCTAAAAACCTGAGACACTAAATGATATCTCGCAAAGTCATGTGCCACCTCGGGCTTACTTCCTTATAGTTACTCATAGCTAAAATATCACCTGTAAATGGCATTTCCATCTTTATACTCTCCTGCTTTTTTTCTGCATGGTTAAATCTAGAGCTGCATAAGTAATGGATGATGTCATAAATCTTAACTTTTTAGTCATTTGTCCAGATGTGAGTTTCAAAACCATGACTGTCTGAGCAGTTAAAACTGGCTGAGTGCAGGGAGTTCCCAATGTTCATAAATGTGAGTTTATGGAAAGAGTCAGACAAGGAAATCAGCCTGAAAGCATGATTTTTCTGGAACCCCAAGGATAGACCATCAGCCATCTAAAGAATCAGTGGGATTATAGTGACTATAACCAACACAGCTGCTTTATAAATGTGATTGTGGCCGAAAGGGGTAGTCTGTGGATGTAAATGTCAATTGAAAGGAAGCTAGAGAATAATCTAGGGAATGTATAACAGTGATTTCGATGATGGATGAAGACTGTGATTAATAGTGTAAATATAAGAATGTTCTTTTACAAAGTGTTAAGAATATGGTGATACAGGGAAAATTACAACTAATGTAACTTATGGATGATAGTGAACAGTAACATTGTAATATTTTTGCAGCTATGGCAAAGAAGATTTTGTATCAATTCTAAGGGACAAGAATGGGGGGTTATAAGGGGGAGATGGGATTTTTCATTTTAGAGCAATGAAAACGTTCTAAAATTGACTGAGGTGATGATAGCACAATTCTGTGATGAAAATGAGAGCCACCGAGTATACTTTGAATGGCTTGTACAAAGCATGGGGCTGTGCAACTCAAGGAATCCTGTGGTGGAAATGGACTGATTAATAGAACAAATATGAGAACGTTCTCTCATGAACTATAACAAATAATAATATTAATACAGGGTATTAATAATAGGGTGGGTTGGGGGAAAAATATACCAAATGTAAGATATGGGCTATAGTTAGTAGTAATATTTGAATAATGTTCTTTCATAGTTTGTAACAGATATTTCACAATGCAACGTGGTGGTGGTACATTGAAGTATGGGAGTGCTGTATGATGATATGCAAGTTTGTTTTGTAAGTTCACAATTTTTACTATACACTTATTGTTTATGTATGTTCATATATGAATGATATACTTCAATAAAATTAAAAATGAATCAGTGGGAACAGGTTAGCTTTAGATGGTTCATATATGGGAGCTTCTTAAATATAGCTCCAATGCTGTCTCCACATAACAACAACAACAACAAAAGGGCAGGGGAAGTAAAACCGAACCACAGCAATGAGGGCATTCTAAGCAGTAGAGAAGACACCAGGGAGATAATGTATGGTTGTACAAGCCATATATTTTACAGCTCTAGGGGGTGCTACTCACATCATAGTCCATATAGATGATGCCTCCTAGAGTTGTGAAGTGGACAGGCTGTGCCACCATAAGCAGTAGACCTGAAAACATTCTGGTGTTAGTATATAACAACAAACACCTGCCAAGAAAGCACATATTTTATGTCCAAAGTTATAAGCTTTATAAATTGAAAAGATTTATTTAACATAAAATTCTTTAGGAAAGCTTAAATAAATATTTCTTGCAAATTTCTTACATGCAGAAAGCATTGCTCCTGGTCTACGTTGTCCAATATAATAGTCACAAGCCACCTGTAGCTTTTGAGCTCTTAAAATGTAGCTAGATAAAATTGAGACATTCTGTAAGCGTAAGATACACACCAGATTCCCAAGACTTAGTATGAAACAAGAATATAAAATATCATATTAATACTTTTATATTGATTACATGTTTAAATGATAATATTTTAGGCATATTGGGTAAGTAAAATATATTATTAAAATTAATTTCATCTTTTTTACTTCTTAGAGTGGAGCTATTAGAAATTTTAAAATTATAAATGTGGCTTGCATTATTTGTGACTTGCATTGTATTTCTATTGGACAGGTTCAATCTAGGTGTTATATTTAGTTTGTCCTCCAAACATGAATTTTAAAACAAGCCAACAGCCTAAAGGAGTGATGGCTAATAATATAATAATAGTTATAGTTTCATCGTAGGCTAAGAGAGCAGAGAGTGGGGAGGGAGAGACCAAAGATTCCTTAACTCAATGAAATCCTGTTTCCAGACATTTTAAAGATGACTTATGAATGGAAAATTTGCTTCATTAAATATTATTTCAAATCATCAAGGTATAATTTAGGACTTAGAAATCGCTCATAAGACATCATCAGATAAAGAAAGTCACAAATTACCAAAACTCACCCAGGAAATAAGTACTCTGAATAGCCTTAACTCTATTAAAGAAATTGAATTTGTAGTTAAAGCCCTTTTGATAAAGAAAGCTCCAGGCCCAGATGGTTTCACTGGTGAATTCTACCAAACATTTAAGACCAAAGTTGTTATCATGGTAGCATTCCAAGCATTAGACCCTTGAGAAGATAAATTGTGTTTTACCCTGCTTCTAGCACCAGAGAGCAAACCGATTTTGTTTTGCAAACCACTCTTTTACAATTGCCAGTGGCTGCCTAGAGAATTGTGTTGAGAAGGA
Organism: Cabassous unicinctus; assembly: GCA_029593785.1. Lineage (NCBI taxonomy): Eukaryota > Metazoa > Chordata > Mammalia > Cingulata > Chlamyphoridae > Cabassous > Cabassous unicinctus. The sequence goes on along the minus strand of JAQZBX010031303.1, from coordinate 14,845 downwards.
TTATGAGATTTCAAATGGAGTTAGTGGAAAAGAGTCCACTGATCACTAACTTCTGTCTGCCTGTGTATAGGAAGACATATGGACAGCAGTGCTGCATATTAGCCTATCTTAACCTAGAAAATAAAAACAACAAATAATAGTTTTTTGAGCACTATTTGCTAAGCACTATACATTTCATGCATTATCTCATTTAATCCTAACAACAATCTTATAAAGTATATATTATTTTTTCCACTTTACAGATCAAGAATTCTAAGCTTAGATAAGTAGTTTTCTCAAGGTTATAAAGTTAAAGAGTGATGTAAAGCAAATCTAGATTTGTCTGTCTTCAGAGCCCTGGTATCCAAAATTCCCAAACTAGTAACCTTCAGTTGTGTTTTATTGGGACACATAGTAATTTTTTAAAAATATAATTTAAGCCAACATTTCAAAGTTGGTAAACTTTAGATAAATTCTAGATTTCCTAGTATTCTAAAAATTTCTAGAAGATTTGATCACATTGGGCCATATTCTTCCATAGCAGAAATCAGTCATATCTGGACGTTCCTTCCTATCTCTGCCACTGAATGCACCTAAAAACCCCAAACAGAATGCATGAACAGCTATCTGAAGACTCTAAAAAGAAAATGATAGCAGATGACTTGGAGAAGGAAACCAGAACTCAAGTATTAATGATTGAGAGGTGAATTTCCTGGATTCTTTTCCTCCCATTTCCCAGCCTGGACAGTGTAGCAGTGTGAATTCCAGAACTGCATACCAGGACAGAAAGAGCCCCAAGAGCTCTCTTTCTTATCTAAGAAGCAGAAGGGGCGGGGATGGGAGGGATTCTATGGATAGAGTAGGATAAATACCTGGTTTTTGTTTGTTTGTTTTGTGGCTGAAGGAAGGGAATCCTTCTTTCTAATCAGAGACGCTATAGTCTTTTCAAGTGCACATGGAACATCCACTGAGATATATTATATCCTAGGTCATAAAGCCAATCATAACAAATTTAAAAGAATTAAAATAATACAAAGTTTGTTCTCCAACCAAAACGGAATTAAACTATAAATCATCAACAAAAAGATATCAGGAAAATCCCCCCAAATACATAGAAATTAAGTAACATACTTCCAAATAACCCATGAGTCTAGAAGTCTCAGATGAAATTAAACACTATTTTGAGCTGAAAGAAATAAAAATACCTTTCAAAATTGTTGGGGTGTAGATAAAGATAAAGCAGTGCTTAGAAGGAAATCCATCCAATTAAATGCTTATATAAGAAAAATAAAAGGTCTCAAGTCAATAATCTAAGTGTCCACTCTCAGGAAAATTAACCCAAAGAAGCAGAAGAAAGGAAATAATAAAGATGAAAGTGGAAATCATTGAAATTGGAAGCAGAAAAACAATGTAGAAAACCAAAGCTGGGTTCATTGAAAATATTAATAAAATTGATAAATCTCTAGCCACACTGAAAATAAGAGAGAAGACACAAATCACCAGGATTGAACATCAGGATTGAAAAATAGGATAGCACTACAGAGTCCACAGTAACTAAGAGGTGGTAACAAGGGAATACTACAACAAGTTAGAAGAAATTTCTTGACCAATTTCTTGAATAAACTACCAAAACGTATCCAAGAAATAAAAACCTGAATAGCCCTATATCTATTAAGGAAATTGAATTTGTAATTAAAGCCCTTCGGATAAAGAAAAATCCAGGCCCAGATGGTTTCACCAGTGAATTCTGCCATACATTTACAGAAGAAATAACATCAGCTTTACACAATCTCTTAAAGAAAATGAAAGAGGTGAGAACACTTACTAAGTCCTTTTACGAGATGAGCCATTGATATCAAAACCAGAAAAAGATAGGTCAAGAAAAAAAATCCAGAGCCATTTCTTCATGAGCATAGCATGTAAAAATACTCAATACAATACTAGCAAATCAAATCCAGAATAATACATCATGACCAAGTGGGTTTTTTCCAGAAATATAAGGCTGGATCAATATGCAAAAATCAATCTTTGTAATCTACCATATGAACAAACTAAACAAGAAAACACACAAGATCATATCACTTGAGAAAAAAAAAATCAACATTCATTTATGATAAAAATAAAAATTTTAGCAAACTAGGAATAAAGGGAACTTTGTTAACCTGATAAAGAACCATTTACAGGGAAGCGGGTGTGGCTCAGTGGATAGAGCCCCCATTTACCATATGGGAGGCCCGGGTTCGCGTCCCGAGGCCTCCTTGTGAGGGCACCCTGGCCTGAGCGGTGCGGTGGGCTGATGCAGCAACCTCACGGCAGGAAGCGGGTGTGGTGCAATGGGTAGAGCACCCGTTTACCATATGAGAGGCCCCAGGTTCGCTTCCCGGCACCTCCTTGTGAGGGCAGGCCGGCTCGCGCGGCGCCGTGGCCTGATGCGGCAAGACCTCACAGCAAGGGGGAGATAAGCAGACACAGAGAAGACACGCAGCGAATGGACACAGCAGCACAAGCAGCAAGGGGGGGATAAATAAATAAAAGAAAT
>JAQZBX010031303.1:0-12227 GCA_029593785.1 Cabassous unicinctus | reverse complement strand
TTACAAAAACTAAAAAACTACAAAATTCCATATCCCAAATCATAATTAATGATGAAAGACTGAATACTTTCCCCGTAAGATCAGGAACAAAGCAAGGAGGTCTATTCTCACCACTCCTGTTCAACAAGATTCTGGAAGTTCTAGTCAGTACAATTAGGTAAGAAAAAGAAATAAAAGGTATACAGATTGGGAAGGAAGAAATAAAATGGTCACTAATTACTAATTGTCTAAGCAGAAAATGTTAAGAAATCTACAACAAAGCTTCTGGAACTAATAAGTGAGTTTAACAGGGTCTCAGAATACAAGGCCAACACACAAAAATCAATCTTATTTCTATTTACTAGTAATGAAAAAATGGAAACTGAAATTAAATAATTCCATTTACAATAGCTCCAAAAATGAAATACTTAGGTATAAATCTAACAAAACATGTGCAGGATCTGTATGCTGAAAACTACAAAATGGTGTTGAACAAAATCAAAGAGACCTAATTAAATAGACATTTTGTTTACATAGACTTGAAGACTCAACCCAGTTAAGATGTCAATTCTCTACAAATTGAGTTGCATATTTAATGCAATTCCAAACAAAATCCCAGCAGGATTTTTTTTATAGATAGAAACAAGCTGACTTCAAAATATATACACAAAGATAAAGGAACTAGAATAGCTGAAACAATTCTGAAAAATAAAAAAAAGTTGGAGGACTACCAAAGTTTTTAAGACTTACTAAATACTAGCGAAATACAGCGAAAGGATAGATACATAGATCAATGGGACAGAATGGAGAGGCCTGGAATATACTCACATAAACACATCCAGTTGATTTGACAAAGGTGCAATGCAGGTTGATAGAGATAGCAGAGTCTTTTCAAAAAACTGTGTTTGGAACCACTGGACATCCATTTAAAAACTATACCAAAAAAAAAACAAAAACAAAAACATCCTCGACCTATACCTTATATTGTCTACAACAATCAAATCAAGATGAATCATAGATCTAAATGGAAAACATAAAACTATAAAACTTTTAGAAGAGAATATAAAAGTCTCCTTAGACATGATTCCAAGAGCATGATCCATAAAAGAAAAAAAATTGATGAATTGGACTTCACCAAAATTAAAACTTTTCTCTGTCAAAGGCACTGTTAGAATAAAAAGACAAGCTACTGACTTGGAGAAAACATTTGCAAATCATATTCAGCAATGATCTTGCATCCAGAATATATATATCATATATTATATATGTATTAAAACCTCTTAAAACTCAACACTAGGGAAACAAAAGGGGGACAAAAATTTGAGCACAAACGTCACCAAAGAAGATATATGAATAACAAATATGTTATTCAATATATGAGCCTTCAGGGAAGTGCAATTTAAACCCACAATTAGGTACCACTACACACCTATTAGAATGGCTAAAAACAAACAAAAATAACAACATCATATACAGGCAAGTATGGAGAATACCTGCAATTCTCATGCATTGCTGGTGGGAATACAAGAAGGTACATCCACTCTGGATTACAGTTTGGCAGTTTCTCATCAAGTTAAGCAGAGACTTAATGTATGATCCATCAATCACATGCCTAGGTATTTACCTGGAGAAGTGAAAACTTACATTCATAGAAAAACCTGTACATGGATGTTTATAGCAGCTCTATTCATAATTTGCAAAAGCTGGAAACAATGCAGATGCCCTTTCAATTGGTGAATGGATAAAGGAAACTGGGTACATCCATGCAATGGAATACTACTCAGCAAAAAAAAAAAAAGGAATCAACTGCTGGTAATGAATAACACGGATGAATCTCAAAGGCATTGTACTGAGTAAAAGAAACCAGTCTCAAAAAGTTAAATACAATAAGGTTCCATTTATATGACATTCTGGAAAAATCAAAAGTATAGGGATGGAAAACAAATAGATCAGTGGTTGTCAGGGTTAGGGTTTGGGAGGGGCAACACAGGAGAATTTAGGGGAGTGATAGTACTGTTCTATATCCTGACTGGGGTGGTGTTTATAGGAGCTGATACATGTGTTACAACTTATACTGTACACCCCCCAAAAGTTAATATTGTAGTATGTTAAATCAATTAAAAATCAAAAAAGTATTAAATCAAATCTGTCCTCATTTTTCTATCTATACAACCTCCCCACTCTAGTTTCAATCACTTTTACCCCTCCTGGACTATTACAATTATTGCATTCTAAAAATGAATTAATTGTGAAATATTTCTGTTGTACAAAATGCTAAAAATTTTAAAAATCAATCTGAGCTGATCTAAATAGCTCTATCCCTTTAGATTGAGCATGTACACTACTCCCTGTGTTATCCCCAACACAGAGACCCAGCGTGAATATTAAAATAAGCATCCAAAAGCATGTGTTTTATTATATTACATACACCAGAATTAAGTAAAAATGAAGTTTAAGTATAGTGCTGGCAATAAATTTTTTTTTCTTATACCCAGCCCACTGCATTCATTTATGGTTCAATTCTGTGTCTCCTGCCCTAACCACTACACCTACTGCCTCAAGCAGGTAATCAACACATCCTCGTTTAATTGCATTTTTAGCTGTTTCAACTCAGCAACTCCTTTGGCCTGTTATCTTTGTTGTGTGGGCCCTGGAGAGAAAGTCAGTGAAAGAATTAACATGCTAGACCTGGTACAACAGTAATGCCTGGCAAAGAGCAACAATATCCGGAGATAGCATCTATTGAACAATTAATTGGCTAGCTAGGAAACATAAACCAGCAAATAGAAGAAATAGAACTTCCCAATGGGCTGCTCCCAAAATAATAGTAATAATAATACACTGGGGTTAAAAACTAAAAGAAAAAATTTTTAAAAAGGAATTATATCCCAAAGTTATTGCAGGTGTTCTTTGAGCGACTGGATCACCCTGAGGCAAGTGATTTCAAAGCAAAACAAAAACTGTAAAATACGCTCTGGTAATCAGAGCTGCAGAAAACTCCCCTTATTTGGAAATAATTAGTATGCCAAAGCTACTCAGAGGAGCAGCAGTTATTGCTAATAACTGATGCTCAGGTGGTGCTGATCACTCTATCACCCAAAACTAATTAAGGGCCTTAAAAAGGAGGAGGGAAACCACACAGGGAGACAGAAACCGCTGAACAGATGGGATGGCTTAGGGGCTCGGTGAAAAGGCGGCCTTCATCGCAAAGTGAACAGTCAGCCTGGAAATCCAAGCCATCCGCGAGAGTGCTGGGGAACATGAGGGAGCAATGAGAAGAGCTAACAATATGGGGCACGCATTCCATGCCAGGCACATTTCCTAACTGAACCCATGCAATCACCCTTGTTTGCAGAAGAATCCAGAGTAACTGAGGCAAAGGGAGCTTTGCAACTTGCTCAAGTTCACATGGCCAACACCGTGGTGGAGGCACACTTTAAGTCCAGGCATTCTGACTCCTCAGCCCATGACCTTAACCATGACACTGTATGTCTCATGTATGCAAAATCGGGCTTTTGGTGACTCTTATGCTGTCTTTGGTAACTGTCTCCCAAGTAGTTTCACAGGCTCAGGTATTGGCCTGTATTCAGAAAATTTCTACTTGCAGCCCTTTCTCTCCACCCCAAATCAAAATTTACTTGTTCAGAAATCTGATCTCTGAAGTGAGATAATTTGAAAAATAATACATTTTCCCCTGACCTTAGCAATATATTTACAAACATCAGAAATATGTTAAAATAGAAGTCATAGCTCTAATATCAGACATGGAGGTCAAACTCTAGAGAAGAAATTTTAGGGCCAGTACATCTTTTTCTTTACTCATTCATTCCAGACCACATAAACAGATGCCTGCTTTGTGTGTAGGTTTGATGGAAAGTTTCCATTAGGATCCAAGAAACAGAGACCCACTCAAATTGCCTTAAGTTTATTCTAAGAGTGGATGTGGAAATAAAAGAATACAGGATTCTCAACTACTGAACCAGACTGCATACCAAAGGAGGAGCCACATCAGAGCAGGCCTCCCAGACCCTGCAATATAGATCAAAAATTGACAAGTGGCTGATGGAGTTATCGGGTCATCCCCTCAGCAACGTGCACCAGCTGATCCCTCCTTCAGAAGTCAGCTTCTCTCAGTCTCAGCTTCTGAGGCACCTTGTTTCACTATCACTGAGCTTATTTTTATTTTTCTCATCACCATCTTGTTTCTGCTCACTCAGAACTTCTACATACTCATGCTAATTGTTGAGACATATAGAAAATATAGATAGTAAAAAAATTGTACACCACCATTCAAGGATATCTGTCAAAAGTTTTTCTATATAGATTCATATTTATAACAATAAAAAGGTCTATTCAGCAAACGGTGTTGGAACAACTGAACATCCACATAGAAAAAAAATGATTCTCAACATTAACTCAGACTGTACATAAATATTAACTCAAAATGTATTATAGACCTAATCTTAAAGGCTAAAACTATAAAATTTCTATATAAATTCATGGAAAATCATTGTGGCTTTGGGATAGGCAAGCATGTCTTAGGTAGGTCACAAAAAGCATAAACCATATTCATTGGTTGTGACAAATGTACTGTATTAATGTTAATTATAGGGAAAGACGAGTGTGAAGTATTTGGGAACTCTGTACTATTTTTTCAAAATTTTCTGTAAAATCTAAAACTATTCTAAAAAAGATTTTTATTATAAAAAAGCAGAAGCCATGAATAAAAATGGATAAATTGATAAATTAAAAACTTTTGCTCTTTGAAAGACATTATTATGAAAATGAAAAGACAAGCTACAAACTGGGAGAAAATATCTGTAAATCATATAGTCAACAAAGGACTTGTATGCAGCATGTATAAAGAATTCTCATAAGAAAACAGAAAATTCAAATTTTAAAAGATTTGAATAGATATTTTACCAAAGAAGATATATGGATGGCTCATAAGCATATAAAAAAGTAGTCACTGCCATTAGTCATTAGGTAAATGAGATCCCACCACACACCTATTAAAATAACTAAAATTTAAAATCTGACAATACCAAGAGCTGGCAGGACAACTAGAATTCTCCTACATTGCTAGTAGGAATGCAAAATGGTTATAGATGCTTTGCAAAAGATTTTGGCAGTTTCTTAAACATGCACTTACCATATGAGCCAGTAACCCCTCTCCTAATGTGTTTACTCAAAAGAAATAAAAACATTGTCCTGTACAGAAATGTTAATGATCATCAAAAAAATGGACACAACCCAAATGTCCATCAACTGGTAAAGGAGCAAATTGTGATAAATCCATACAATATAATACTACGCAGTAATTAAAGGATTGATACTGGTACTGATACACTCAACATGGTTGAATTTCAAAGTCATTATGGTAAGTGAAAGAGAAGCCAAACACAAAAACCTATGTACTGTATAATTCCATTTACATGACTTTGTAGAAAATGTAAAGCTATAGTTTTCCAGGGACTAGGAGTGGAGGAAGGGTATTAAAGGTGCATAAGGAGACTTTTGGGGGTAAGGGAAGGAGTACACATCTTGATTGTGGTGGTGGTAACACAACTGTATACATTTGTCAAAACTCATCAAACTGTATAACTGTAGAGGGAGAATCTTACTGAATATAAATTACATCTCAATAAACTTGACTTATAAAAAATAAAGCTGGGACCATATCTTCTACTGCTTTTCTTTTTCACTTAATGTCAGAGCACTAAATATGCCACAAAACATGATTTCAATGACTACATAAAATTTCATTGTGTGGTTATATCATAACTCATTTAACCCTACTATTGGACTTATTTCCAATGTTCTTATATATATTCTTATTCCTATATAAATGTCTTGATACACCCATTTTATCCTTCATCTCTGGTTATTGCACTAGAACAAAATTCTAAATACAAAATTACTGAGCCAAAGAGTATACTCAGTAGTTTAAGGTTCTGGATATTTATTGCCAATTTGCTTTCCAGAAAAGGTGAAAACAATTTATATATCTACCATCATAACAGTGGGTCTATAATTAATCTTATATATAGTTTTTTAAAAAAACAAAACATGAAGCAATCATGCAAAAAGAGACTTACTCAAAGTATTTTTCAGGAGGTAGCACCATAATTCTCACATCTAGGACCCCAAACTAAAATATCAGAAAAAGATCTGTGGGTTGGTGAAAAAAATGGACAACTCTATAGAAAAAAGAGTCTTTTGCAACATTTTCTGTAACCTTCTACAAAAAGTTTTCTTGAAAAGTAGTTTTCCTTATGAAGAGAGATTAGTTTTTCCAAGTATAATAAATTACTTTGCATAATGAAGAATAATTATCTAATAATTTATTAGAATACTACTTACACTTCTAATTTCAAAACCAATCTTTTATTTCAACTAAGTGCCAATGAATAAGAATGTTGGGATTTTTATGAGAATGATTCCATGTTATAAATCCTGTACAACACAAAGGATCCTAGGCTCACAATATTCTTTCAAACAAGGCACAGTTTATGCTAATAGATGATTCTCCTTTACAATAGAAACAAAAACCTTATTCATTAATTTTCTAGTGATGTCCCTATTCACATATTGCCTCTTCTATAACTACATAAAGACATTGCTTACCTAATATTTTAAATTAAAAGTGTCCAAAATAGAACTAGAACTAAATCTTGATAAGATTGAACTCAGTTTCAAAATGCTCTCATGCTGAATAAATAAAATTTCTGAACTTCAACCATGTGATCCTGGAGTCCTGATCACCATTTTCCATCACTGACTTGAAAGATGAAAATTGTCTGAATTACTCCATCTGAAGCCCTTCTCTTTTCTGAATTATTCATCCAGGCATGAATTCTGATTGTATGGAATTCAAGTGGAATTTTAGCATCATGAAACTTCTGGAATGAGAAGGAACCTTGATGCTCATTTAGCCCTGAGGACAAGACTGACCTGCCCAAATTCTTACAAGTTGGTAGCTGTGTTGACTGTGAACTCAGGCTCCACACCTTGCCCTCTCCATGCTTGCCCCATTCTGCCTTGCTCTCTGCTCTGCCTTGGTGGGGGTGACACAATTGATTGTACATTTCAGGGTTCTCCAGCCAGAATGCCTGATCTGTGAAATGAATTAAAAATCACATGAATGAAGGCTCCATTCCAAACCATCCCTAATATTCTATTACATCTTCCAGGATTCAGAGGAGAAAAAAGTCAACCTCTAAAATCAAGGAAAATTATTTAGAAGACTTTATTTAATTGCTAAAAAATAAATTACATGTAATACAGTACTACATGTGATACATTAGTACAACAATCAATTTCCAGGACTAATTTACTATTATTATTATTTAGGACTTTCTCTAAAGTAAAATGCCATATTTTCAATAGACAATCAAAATAAACATCCTATTCCTCCCCTGTAATTCTCCCTCCCTCTCTTCTCTCCCTCTCTCACATGCACACACACACACGTGTGTGCACACACACATGCACACACTCACACACCTTTCCCACAGACTACTGTTATGGGCACACCACCAAGTAATTTACCAAAGGCAGACCCTAATTTCCATCAGTCAACTGTTTGGTTTTGGACAAAGTCAAACAGTTCCTCTCAGGGCTTGAATTCTCTGAGGCGGACTCAGGACCAGGCTTCCCTTAATGAGACCAGGAGACCAGCCTGAAGCAAAACTCAAGGAAGCAGAGGAGAGAATGCCCCTCAGGCCCCCGCTCCTGGAGCTGGTGCTTCAGTGGCTATTTTCCTTCCAGGCCTCCCAGCTTCTCACACCTCTCCTTACCCTCCATCACTGAGGCAGCTCCAACTACCTGAGAAACCAATCCCATGTTTGATTTCTACAGCAAAACACTCTAAACAGTAAAAGTCCAAGAAGGGCTAAGCCCTCCCAGGCAAATGAATCAGCAGGAAAAAAACAACGGACAGAGAATCAGATGTGTGTTCCCGTCCTATAGGGCTCTACAACTCATAAGCTGAGCAACCCTGGCAAAGCCTTCGGCTCACTGGGCCATATCTGTGAAATGAGCACCCTGGGCTGGATTATTTCTGGAAGAGCCTCTTGAGCTGCACCTTTCATGGTCTAGGATGGCTGTACTTTAATCCTCAAAAAGAGCGTTCAAGCATCAAAGGGGTCAAGGAGTGATGGAGACCCTTTAGCTGCCATGTCTACAGCAGGCCCATCATGGTGGCAGCTCCTCCACCCTCCTGCTCATGTGGTCCTGAGGACATGCAGTGGAGCCCTCAGTGTGTTCTGCGTGTCCCAACAGTCACCCTCCACACCAGGAGGCCCTATAGCCCACTCTGCATATGCCCCCAAGTTGGGGAATTACCCAACAGCTTTGTCCCTTGAGCAAATTTATTATATATAAATGATACCTCAATAAACTTGACTTAAAAAAATAAAGCAAAAAAGCTATTGAATGTTTGACAAAGCCTTAGCACATGCCCTTTCTGGTTTGTTTTGCCTTGTTTTAAATATCCAGCTCAAGAGGAAACTAACTTTTTTGAAAAAATTTGTATGATTAATAATAGACACATCCAGGAGTCCTTCCACTATAACCATCCATATCCTCAGGACATTGAATTCCAACCTATACACAGAGAAAAGAAGCATGCAGTCACCACACATATGACAATGAGAAAGTAACAGAGGATTATGGAGTGACCTGCCTGGTACAGTACCTCAAGTGAAAAATATAAATAAGAAGGATTCACTAGTCTGTAAGAGCCAGAGGGACAGGGATTTTACTTTCTAGAACAGAGCCTGGCACATAGAGGTCCTCAAATGTTTGGTGAATGGCTTAAGAAAGCCATGGGTGGATAAATGAACTAAGAAGAAGAAAGAGAGCAAAGTACAGCAGAGGAGCAGAGGTCAATCTACCTGTTCTGTGGTGTTCTGAGGAAAATAGATGATTTTAGCAAAACTGGCCAGACGATAAACATTACAGGGCAAGAGAACAAGGGTATTCTGTTGGTGTTTTCTCCCATGATGGCAAGGGGCAGCTGATCCATCATACAGATGTGAAGTGTATATTTAATGGGAGCCGTGTGCTGGTAATAAGAAGTTCTGGCACAAAGGAAAGCAAGGGCCAACTCTGCAGCTCTGCTAGAATGTGAACTTTCCATTCAAAGACCCTCCTTCTGAGTAACCCGCTCTCTTTCTCACCACCACCCCACATCTACTCCCACATACACTGTTTTTATTTCAGTATCTCAGTATTTCTTTGGTCCCATGTCTATTATTCTGTTGTTGTTTTGTCAGCTCTATGGTTCATCCAATTAAAATCTGCCAATAAAAACTTTACAAAGGTTTTTAGGAGGTAAAAGGGTATTAAAATACATTCATAACCGAGTCCACTTTGTCTTGTAGAAGACCAGAGTAGAAATCATTATAAACTGGAAGAGGTGTCTGCAATAGGGCCTGCAGAATTCCAATACAGAAAGACTCTAAGATGACAATCTAGTTAGGGGTGAGGGTCTTAAAACTGCCTGTGACATTCCATGTGTAGATTTGTGAAGTCTGCCTTTGCCTTGCTTACAAGTTATTTGAGACAAATGTTACATTAAATAACGTTCTCTCCCTATCACCTGCTTTAGACCATAAGTTAGATTGCCTTGAGTCCTCGGGGAAATATACCCTGACTGTGGTAAAGGCAGCCAAACCAAATCTAACGGTGGGAGCAAAGAAATCCATCCTTATGTTCATTCACCCATAAACTTATTCATTCTACAAACACTGGTTGAGCACCAATGTTCAACGCACACTCCTTGAAAAATACCAAGGTGAATAAAACAGGGTGCTTTGATATTTTTTTTCCACCTTGAGATTTCAGAGTCCTATAGTAGGTATCTCTAAGGGGTCATTAATTTATTGCACTTCCTCCAAAAATGTTTTTAAAGATTCGTGGAGGAAGTGGGATAAGATAGATGTGGGTTCAAATCCTAACTTGGCTACTTAGATGTGTGATATCTGGCAAATTTCTTAACCTCTCTAAGCTTTAGTTTATTTGTTAAATGGGAATAATACTATCTCATAAGATAGTTGAGTTTTGCTTAAAAGAAAAACATATGTAAAGTGCCTTGAATAGTACCTGGTGTATGGTAAGAAATAAAAGAATGTTTGTATCGTTTATTATCTTATGTATTTCTGATCATTTTGTTATTCAGTTTGTGCTGGGGGCACACTTTGTGCATCTTTGTACTCGTCACAGTAGCTAAAGTATCCTTTGCACATAGCACTATTAATGAATTTGACCTCATTCCCCCAAATAATGTTTGAGTTTAATATGGCATTTTATGTACCGCAGTTACAACTCATGCCAATATGAAAATTGCAAGTAAGTAGCCTAAGACTTTATAAAGTTTTTTTTTTACATACTACTAATAAAAGCTAACATTTATAAATTCAAGGCTAACCAATTCCAAGTACAACTCTAAGTGTTTTACATGTGTTACCACATTTAATTCTCTCAAGAGCCCAATGAGGTAGGTGTTATACTCTGCCTAGTTTTACAACTGAATAAACTGAGGGACTAGAGCATAAGTAGCATGCCCATTGGTCTGCAGCTAGAAGAGACAAAGGCAGGATTCTGAACCCAAGCAGCTGGACCAGGGGCCATCCTCTTAGCCACTGAACATACTGCGTTTTGCTAAGGTCTCTGAGGTAGTGATTAAGTGCAATTACGCTGCAAGTAAAATCACAGGAGGTGTCAATGTCTTCAGCCAATTCATTTACTCATAAGATGCTAGGAATTCATCAAAAGTTTATTACACAGGAAGCGGGTGTGGCTCAATCGATAGAGGCCCCATTTGCCATGTGGGAGGCCCCGGATTCGCTTCCCAGGGCCTCCTTGTGAGGGCAGGCCGGCCCGCACAGCGCGGTGGGCTGATGCAGCGGGACCTCACAGCAAGGGGGAGATAAGCAGACACAGAAAAAACACACAGCAAATGGACACAGCAAACACGGGCGGCAAGGGGGGGATAAATAAATAAATAAATAAATCTTTAAAAAAAAAAAAGTTTATTACACAGATTTCTTTAAAAAATATTATAACTCCATTACAGATTGCTCTTGTTATACATAATATTGAAGCAGCAAACATTGCTGGGTTTGTCTGAACTCCATGAACACAATGCATGCATTAAATATTTGCTGAACCCTTCACATATGGCCAGTATTGTTGGAATAATAAAAAGATGAGAAAGATGAGTCCTGCCAAGGAGGAATTCACAATCTAGGAGGGGGGAGAGAGAGACACAGGAGGTAATTCTACCATAAGGTATGTAACAGAGCTTTGTATGAAGTATTGTGGACATACAAGGATGAAGTAAATATCCCTCCACAGCCCTTTGCTTAATAGAAAAAGGAACAAATCTCTTTTAGAGTTCTGGAGCAATCATGGGTTCTCATGAGTACATTTTTCATTAATTCTACAATTTTTGAGAGCTGAGCCCTGATAAACCTAATCCTTCCAAGGTAGAATTTTTCTCCTCTCAGTTGGCTTCAAGTAAATCTGAACATTCTTCACTTCTTCAACACCTTCCTCTCCCTGCAATCTTAGATTTCTAGAATTATCAGCAGATAAGGTCAAATCAGACAGAGTTCCAACCAGAGGCAGGGTCTCTGCTATGTTATGAATTATTTAAATGGAACCCTGTTCAAGGGCTAGAAAAGAAACTCTGAGAGGGAAACTCAAAGTCTCCTCAAATGCTTGGTTTTATAAGTTTATTAAGTTCATTGGACTTGGGTTAACAATAGTAAATATTTTCAATTTCAGAGCTTGTTTTGTACAAAGGATGGAGAGGAAAATAACATACACAAAAGACTTTTTAAAAGCTAAGCTTTAAAATAGTAAGAAGGCAATGTAGAAAAATGTCTTTTCATTTTAGGTTAAAAGTAGAAGGAAAAATACCTCAACTTTTTAGAACAAAGGAAGAATAGCATTATACAAAGCAAACTTTCTAAAGATAGTGTTACAGTCTTATCAGCAGTAACTTTTTTTAAAAGAATCATTTATTTATTTCTCCCCCTCCCCCCTCATTGTTTTGCACTTGCTGTCTGCTCTCTGTGTTTTCTTCTGTGTCTGCTTGTCTTCTCTTTAGGCAGCACTGGGAACCGATCCTGGGACCTTCTGGAGTGGAGAGAGGCGCTGAATCTCTTGTGCCATCTCAGCTCCCTGGTGGTTGCTTCTCCTATTGTTTCTCTTCTGTGTATCTTTTTTTTTTTTTTTTT
>JAQZBX010031302.1:0-26393 GCA_029593785.1 Cabassous unicinctus | reverse complement strand
AAAAAAAAAAAAAGAAAGAAAGAAAAAAAGAGGACACTGCCATGCACTGAAAATCTGGGACAAGCACCTAGAAATCTAGGTGACCAGAAGATACAAGTACTAGGAGACATGAGCTCTCTAGCTCTGCTATATAAAAATCTGCCTCAGGTGAGAGAAAGCCTGTCCCAGAGGATAAATTCCTTCTGGCTGAACATCATCCAAGCTTTAATCAGCTTTAAGAACAAGCTCTGCTTATCATCAAACCAGATTCCAAAAGAAAAGAGCAAGGAATTAATATTTACTGAGTGTCCCACTATGAGCCAGACACAACATTAGGCTCTTATTTTTCCCATTTTACAGGTGAGGAAATAGAGTCCTTAAAAAGGGTAGGTAACTTTCTGGAAGTCACATAGCAGTAAGTGTCAGAGCCAGGAAGTGATCTCAGGTCTTCCCTTTCATAAAACGAACAAGCAACCAAGGTCTGGATAGAACAGAAACTGTAACAGACCCAGTAATTACAACAGTTGTCAGCTGTGTCAACTCAATCTAGCAGTCTTGTGTGTCTCTTATGGGAACAAGAGCTAACTCTGAGGTACTGAAAAATAATCACTGTTAGAGAGTATTGTTCTGCATTTTTTATGTTAAATATGGCATAGCTTTATAAGCAAAAGTGCATAAGAATTAGAATAATTTGTTTTTAGTGACACTGTGTAAGCTATCTTGAGTGTGTCTGGCAAAGTGGTTGCTTAAGTCAAGCAAGCACTAATTTGTATTTCTTATTAATAGAATTCATAAACATAAGAACATTAATAATAACATTAAAGAAAGTGCACATTTCAAAAGCACATATTGAAGGAAATGAAAGTTTTCTGATAAAATATTAATTCTGCATTAATTCTGCATTACTTTTGATTGCTCCCAGCATTAAAACAGCAGGGAGAAACAATTTTAGAAGCTAAAGGAAAACATCTTGTACTTTTGGGGGAGAATTGTCTATTTTGAGGTCTATCTCACTGTTTTATTGTTTTATTCACAAAAAGGCAAAATCAGATTTTCATCTCTCTATGCTTTTATTTATTCATTGATATATTGACTGAATGCCTACTACATGCCCCTCCGCCATACAAACGCTCAGAAAACCCTGGTGACTTTATCTTCTAAATGTATCCACCCCCCTTTGGTCACCTCCACAGGTAGCACCTGGCTTCAGGTTAGCATCATCTTTTACTTAGTGGCCTCCTAACTGTTCAGCTGTGTCCACTCTTAACCCTGTATGGTCAATTCTCCATTGGCAGCCACTGTGCTCTGAAAGGAAAATCAGATCACAAGCATCCCCTGCTCTAACATTGTCATGATTTTCCTCAGAACAAATCCAGAGCCTTGTATGATCTGGCCCCTACCTCCCTTTTCAATTTCATCTGTTATTACTCAGATCTTCATTCTCTCTTCCCATTTCTTGAACATGCTGAGCTCAGGGACTTCGTCTTCATACTGTTCCCTTTGCTCAGAACTCTCTTCCCCATGTCTTTGTGTATCTCATTTCCTCAGTTCTAAGGGAAGAGTCAGAAAATACAAACTAAGTATACCTTAGAAGGGGCGCTACAAGAATCCTGCTTTCTCCGTGCTCTGCCTCTTGTGTCCATGGAAAAGTGTGTATCATATATGCTCGATAAATACTTGCTGAGCACAGAAGTGAATAAAATGTGGACTGATCCTTATTCTTTGCAGACACATCAAATATGTCACCAAATCCTGTCCTTTCAGCTGCCTGAATGTCCTTAGAACCTCTTCGCTTGTCCTGCTGCTTCCTGATCAGGCCACATGAGTGACTTTTCTAAATTGTAAATCTCATCATGTCATTCGCATCCTTGAAACGCTGTTTCCGTTGCCTTCAGAATTCAACCCAAACTCCCTAATGTCCTGTCATCTGTCACCAACCACATCTTTAGCCTCTTCTTTGATCTTTTCCTTCATCAAACTTCATGCTGAACCATGAACCATTTTCAGTTCCTTAACATGCCATGGTCTCTCTAGCCTCATTTCTTTGCACATGCTATACCCCTGCCTATAAATCTCACCCTCCTCTTCTGGGCTTCTTGACTGGTCCAGTCCTACTAATCTTTCAGAACCAAGAGGGTACTTCCTCCAGGAAGCCTTCTTTGGCTCCCAAGTCCAGATTAGGTGTCCCTGTTAGGGGATCCCACAGGACTCTATTACTGAATTGTACTTACCCTGCTGCAGCACCGTTACCCTTACTCGTCTGTGTTCCCCATTCAACTACACATCCCGTAAGGGCAGGCATTTCTCTCTTGTACTCAGTTCTATCTCCTATAACGAGGGTGGTGCTTGGCACACAGTAGGGTCCCTATAAAAATTTATTAATCCATTCAAAAATATTTACGGGGCACCTACTATGTCCCAGACACTATTTTAGGACATAAAAAATCCAGGTGGTAAGATTCCCTGCCCTTACGGCATTTATAATCGCGTAGAGATCATAATCTGGTGGAGGAAGAGACTGGTAGTTAAGTAAAATATATAGTATGTCAATAGTGACAAGGACTATGGAGAAAAATAAAGCAGGGGAGGGCTATGGAGTGCCAAATGGGGCAGGAGATTACAATTTAAATGTAGTGGTCAGGGAAGGACTCCCCGAAAAAGTGACATTTGCGCAAAGTCCTCAGGTGCTTATTGCATTACCTGGCTGAGGGTCAATGCTGAATGAATGAATGACAAAGGAAGCAATGACAAATTTCTATTTCTCGGAACCATTTGGAGAAGATTCATTGCCATTGAGATAACTGGGATGGTTTCTGCCATGAGCAGCTGAAGGTGAGTGCCCTGTGCAGTTGCTGTCCTGTTGTCACTCTCTGGCCCAGAGAATGTCCTGGCTCCAAACTGCTCACCAAGCTCCCGACTTAATGACCCCAGGAAATGCCCAGTCATGCACTGTCTTCCTGTTTGAGAGCACTTGAACTGAAAATGGCCCCTAACCCAGGGCATAGAAAACAAGAGGGAGGACAGGAAGAAGGGGCACAGAAATAACTTCTGCTATTTTCTCAGATTTTGGTGTTTTTATGAATTCTCATTGTCTGAGTCTTAAAAAGTCTCGGCGGCTTTGAGACTGTACATGGCAGCTTTAAAGAAGCTCACAGGCTTTCAGTGATTTATGATTTCTGAACAAACAAATGCATTGCCAAGGGGAGCAGGCTATATATTTATTTTTTTTCTTTTTTCTTTTCCTTTTTAAAGGACACTCCTAATTTAACCATTTATTATAGGGTGAATTTTGTGTAGTGATCGACTCAAAATGAGCACTTCTGTAAATGAAACCAGTCATGGCACAGAAGTGGTTTTGTGTATATTTATCTATGGCAACAGCACAAAAGTGCTCTTCCACGGAGTCATCTAGGCAGTATTGAGATAATTGGCATCACAGGAACCACAAAGACGGCACAGCTCTCTGGCAGGATCATTTTCTTGAAGAATAGAAACACGAGCACAAAGCAGCAAGAGAAGCCTGCCCTTGCCTTGATGTTCCTGGTTATTTTTCAGAGAAGGTCCTCAAAGAGTCAGTGCCTCCAAATCTGCCTGCAGGGTTGGGAGGCATCAAATACTGTTTCCAACTGGCTTAGTTTCTTAATGCTGCGGTAACTAAGTAGCACAGTTATTTAAAAGAGCACTCATTTATTATCTTACAGTGCTGGAGGTCAGAAGTCCTAAAATCAAGGTGTGGGCAGAGCTGCATTCCTTCTGCAGGCTCTAGGGGAGAATTTGTTTCCTTGCCTTTTCCAGCTTCTGGAGGCCACCTGCATTCCTTGGCTTGTGGCCCCTCCCTCCATCTTCAGAGTCAACAGTGTAATATTTTCAAATCCCTCTCTGAGCTCTGTTTCCTTTGTCATATTTCCTCTTACTCCGACCCTTCCTGCCTTCCCTCATAAAGTCCCTTGTGATTGCACGAGGGCCATCCAGGTAACCCAGCATCATCTCACCACCTCAAAATTCTTAACTGAATCACTCCTTTTTGCACATGAGGTAATATATTCACAGATCTCAGAAATTAGAATGTTGACATCTTTCAAGGGACATTATCCTGCCCACCGTACCAGCTCTGCATGGCATAAAGAAAGGTGTACCTTTAAAATGAGAATTTTTGTTTTAAGGGAAAACAAAAATTGTCATTTATTAAGCAAGGTGTATAGCTGTTTACATATATAATCTTTTTTTAAACACTGAAATTCATTCATCCACATGTGGGTGTCATTCGAGATAGTCACACTAGAAGGTGAAGGATGTATTATAATGAAGCTCACATCAGTCAAAAACATTTTGAAATCTTTGTTTGAAGTTGCCTTCAGAGCACTCATTGGAATATCCTTAATGGAAACAACTGCTCATTCTTGGAGGGTAGGTTTTATTTTTTTGGAAAGAATAAAAATTATCGAGTAAGCTAGATAATACTTTCTGGGTCCAAAGGAGGAAATATTATAAAGAAACATGCAGGACTTAAAAAAATTGACTTTGAAGGAAATTTCAAAAGTAAAATTATAAAATATTTTGAACAATGGTAGTCATGTTAGAGTAAGTATATAATATTAAAAGATAAGTAATCTGAAGGATAATATGGACTTGGATGTATACATTTTGCTATGTTTATTGAATTACTTTGTTTATGTCTTCCATTATGAGTTATAGTTATTACTTCAAGGACATTTTATTTGAAAAGTAAAGAGAATTCTTATACAGAAAGATGTTTCTAATGAAATCATTTGTAGTTTGCTTGTTTCTTAATTTTCATGTTGCATTGCATAATTATGGAAGCTATTTGTATCAAACCAGCTCTTTTCAAGTTCATTATCTTTCATTTTGAGTCCTCTAATTAAATCCTTTAAAAGATATTGCATTTTTTAAAATGAGCCCCAACTAGATTATTGGTTTTAAAAATCCTCAAATCTCGCATTCAATACAGAGAATCTTTGACTTTCTCTTTCATCTCATTAATAATCTTTAATGTTTCAAGAACCAGGGAGAAATTACCTGGAGAAAATTGTGAGAAATTGTCAATGATGTTATTTATTGAATTTTGCTTGGAGAAAGGCAGGGAGGATAACTTTGGCTGTTTTTCTTAAATTTAATTAAAATCACTTTCTATTAAGGCTTATAATGCATAAGTTTTCAAAGTAAAGAAAAACTTGAGTTTTAACATTTTATTTCCTGGCCATCTTAAAGCTTTGTTTATTTCCACCCCATGTCTTCTCTCTGTCTGTCTCTGTCTGTCTCTGCCTCTGTCTCTGTCTCTCTCTCTCTCACACACACACACACACCCTACAGGTGCTCACTAAATCTGTGTGCATTTCCTTACTTAAATTAATGGAAATATTGATTAAAACTGTCCATTTATACATTTGTCTACCCATAATCCTACCGCATTGTACTCTGCAGAGGACTTTCAGGCTCTGGAAGTTTAATCAGTCAATAGCAAACACTCTAATCTGTGTGAACCTAAAAGAGGTCCCTTCCCTTCTGCCCCAGCCACACTTCCTTACAGCCACCAAATACACCAGACTAGGCAATTCAGCCATTAGCAGAAAGAATTTAATACTAAACTTGGCATGTAGCATAATACTGGATGATAGCAGTGTTTCACTCTCCATAGACTCAGTGTCTGGAAAGAACACCTTTGGGAACAAAGCTGAGTTCACAGTACAAAATAACTTTTCATCTTACAAGAAATACTGTTGTATTTCTCGGTGTGTTAAAAACATGAGTCACACAAACATTTGAAAGTATTATTTCAGGAACATATTTATTGCTGTAAAGGTGCACCTGTACCATAGGAGAAATTTTCTTGATTTCACACGTCAAGTGAAACATTCCAGGGCTTTGGTGTTTATGCAGCCCTTGGTACTGTGAAAGCAATTCCAAATAGGGTATTACCATATTTGCTTGTCCAGTTTCCCCTGATATTTTCATTCCAAAACAGAGTGGGTTTGAAGAATTCTGTTTGTACCTAGCAGCAACCTCATTAATCTTTATGAGATTTCACCTCTATTGATGGGCAAACCATCTTACCTGAGGCAACCCAGTAATCAATCAGTGGCCAAGCTAATTGGAATCTGGGTTTCCTAACCCTTCTCTTTTCAACCCAAGCAAATCCCTTCACCTAGACCACACTGCATGCAATTGTGAAATTCACTGCTCTTCTTACAGGAACTGTCCAAAAGTGACAGTGTGTGAAGGATGGAATAACTTTGGCAAAATAGGTCTTCTTTATTTTTTTTTTCTCTAATTGGATAAGTTGAAAGAATATATGAAGTGGGAAATATGTAAGTAAAGGGAGCTGGCATTTATTGAGCATCTACTATGTGTAGGGTGCATTGCTAAGGCAGTGGGCGTCTCCACTTGGATGACTGCCACAGTGGATCTCAGACAGGTCTGAGAATGTTGGGAAGACCACTGGGGACACTGTTGAAATGTCTTTTTGTAGGGAGGACTGAGGATACCTAGGGTGAGAGAGCAACAGGAAGTGGTGGCTGGATCAGAACAATGAACGTATGATTATGTTTTGCATTATTTTTGCCTTGGGGTTGGTGGAGAAACATGGCCATTGAAATCAATGTTACCTATGCACACCAGGGGCAGGCTTTTTATTCTCACTTAGAGATGGGAAAACTGATGCTCAGGGAGAGAGAAAACAAATATATAAGGGCATCTCACTTATTTATTACCTATCTACATGAGCCATTGGAGCTGAAAATCACCAGGGAACCAGGGGCCCTGCTTTGCAGCCAGATTCATGATGTCACTAAGACTTGGTGTCTGTCCTGTCAGTTGGTGGAGTCAGCTGCTCCTCTGCCATCCCATGGCATTTTGCGTACAGCTCCATTTTACCTTTCCTGTTGCACTGCAGTTTGTTTACAGATCTGTCTTGTGGTGAAATAGGGATAAAATTCTGGAAATTTATCTCCCCCCTCCCAAATCATGCCTGTGCAGCCTCCTACCTATAAAACTGAGCCACGAGGAAAAAGAGAGCAGGTCCTTTATAGAACTAAGAGTTCACTGACCAGCTTTCAAACACAAAGCTGACTTTCTTGACTTCTTTAGCAAAGAAGGCTCTACAGAGTCAGGTTTGAGGAGAGAGAAGGGATTCTAAATTCTGCAATTCTCCCTCTAATGTACCAAGCATTGATATTTCCAGCTACATCCGAGGTTTCTGCCAGAGTGCAGAAGGCTGCTCCTTTCTCCACTAAGGCTGAGCCAGAAGGCCTGTGCCCTGAAGGAGAATGTCCATTCAAGAGAAGAAGAGGGAGGGATGCACTTGTCCCTCTTACCCCTGCACTGTGGAAAGAGGAAAGGAAACTGACAGAGAAGAAATGTGTTGAGCCGTATGTTTCCAGAGATGCCCTCTCTGGATAGAAATCCCAGAGGGGGGAAGAATGTTGGATAGTTTGAAGGGAAACTCGAAAGTAAAGCAACCGTTTCCTTTGGGGACAGCCACAGACCATCCTAAAGAGGCCACATGCCAGGCCGACCAGAGGTGAAGTGTGGTTAGCAGAGAAAGGGCTGCACTATAGCTCCCCAGGAGCCTCCACAGCTCCTGTGCTGCTGGAAGATGTCCAGAAGTCTGAGTGCTTGTCAAGGGGTGCAGGGAACTGACCCAAGGCAATGTGGATTTTTCATGTGGCAGGAGCCACCGAGGCTGGGGCCAAACACAGTCCCCACTGGACAGCTGGAGTCTACAGCATAAACAAGAACCGGAGAGCGGTCGGTCAGCAAGGAGGAACGGGAGGTTGTGGAGGGAGCAGCAGGAGACAGCAGAATGTCGGGGGCAGGACAGAGCAGCTGCTCCACATCGGGTGCAGCCAAGAGCACACCACTGACCAGCTGCCGCTCCACAGTGGACACTGGCCACACCATGAGGGAAGTAAAGCTAAAGAAACAAATAAAAGTATCCAGGCAGGATCAAATGCTTGGATTCCTATCCTACAAGCATGGCTAGTACGAGGGTAGTGGGCTAAAGGAGAGCCGTGCTTCTCTGCCTTCTGATGGCTCTACCTGACAGCACCTGCGGGTCCAGCCCAAGGGCCCAGCGTCAGTGGAGGTGGAGCACGGAAGCTCCCTCCTGTGGAAGTTCTACAGGCACATTTACCTACAGATACAGGGCTGGGCGTAATAATGGAACTAAAGAGAGAGATCTTTAGTGTGCTGCTCTGGTGGTGGGCAGGGGCACAGCATCAGGCCAGTATAGTGACAGAAAACTGCACAGCACTTGATCAAACATTGCGATTTGAGCTGCTACATACGTATTTTCACAAGCATGGCAATAAGAAGTCTGGACCCATGAAATCTGAAAGAGATTCAGAGTATCATGTTGTCTCTGGGGGTAAGAACTTTGTCTGCTGTTGAAAGCTCTGCCTTTGAATGTACTTTAAAATAGCTCTTGAATAGTCATTAAACTTTCACAGTTCTGTGCCAGGGACAGGTAAAAATGGCAAGGATAAAGAAGGAAATAAGTCTTAAAAATTGAGCTCATAATCATAAATTCAAGCCCAGGAGACCCATTTCTAATGTACATAGGCGTGCTTTCTCTCTTTGCTTATCCATGGAAATGGAAATTCAGGTTGACTGCAAATAAAATGCTGCTTAGTGACTTACTGTGATGTAACAAAACTTCTTGACTATGGGGCCACAATTACATAAATCCCAAAAGTGGGAGGGACCTCTCTCCTAGGTCTCACAGAGCTGAATTTTCATAAATATAATATATTCTAATTGTTAATGTAGCTCTCTGTCTCCCAACAGCATGGCATAGGCCTGATCAGTATTTGTGTTCTCGGCACCTCGCCACACAGCATTGGCATTTTTTAATCAATAAAGATATATATACAGGCCAAGTCTATTGGCATGGCATAAAGTTGACACGAGATGGCACAGACTACCTGGCCTTCTTCTGTATCTGAATATAACTTAATTCTTAGCCTACTGAAAATTCTGAATGTGCCAATCTAGAATTTTCTGGTGGTACCTCTATTAACTGACCAAGAAGCAAAGGCACGCCCTGTGGACAAGGCCTGAGTTACGTAAAGCCATGAGACAAACTGTTGCGTGTGTATGTTGCACATTCCTATAGAATTGGTCTCAGCACTGCCTGTCACACTGAAACATTCGGGTGGTTGGCGTTTGTTCCATGTTAACTTCTAAGGTCCATGTCAGAGGAGTGGGGCATTAAGTAAAATCATCAGGGCTTGAGGGATTACTTTCTTGTCCTTTGTTCCTGATGGAAGCTGCCTGGAAGAAGAGAAAGAGATCTGAAGCCTGCAGAGTCAAGGGGCGGGGGGGAGATGGCAGCGGTATGGACCTCGGCACTGTTAGCAAGGGTACTGGAAATTGTTTTCAATGTGAGTTAATTAATTATCAAACTGTCATCTTTGAAGACACCTGCTTTCTTCTTATTTCACAGAAGCACTAGTTTCATCTGTTTGCATTTTAGTACTACATGACTGAAGAAAGATGAATAATCTTTGGGCCAGAAGTCATAAAGCTGATATTTCTACTGAAATGGTTCATATAACACAGTTATAAAAATAGCATAGCTTTTAAAATTTATCCAAATGTCATTGCTAATCTGTCTCAAAGTCACAGGCACAATCCATTAATTCTCTGTAAGTCAAGAGATACAAACCCACAAATGTGTCGTTGAAATAAAACCCTTATAAATCTCACATGAGAGTGTTACCATCTCTCTTTTCACTTTCTAATAAAGAAAACAGTGGGGTTTCTTTATTTCAATGTCTTTCTTTCATCATCTTTTTCCTGCACAAATTTGATCTCTTTTGTCACCATTAACTTTCTTTAGCTTCTGACTACAAAGGCAAAGTTAAAAAATATTTCTCCCAAAAGATGTTTAATATTATTAGCCTTTAAGGAAATGCATATTAAAACCACAATGAGATATCACTACACAACTATTAGAAAGGCTAAAATAAAAATAATGATAATACCAAATGTTTGCAAGGATGCAGAGCAACTGGAACTCTCATTCACTGCTGGTGTATGATACAGCCCTCTTATAAAACTCAGCATACACTTGCCACTTGACCCAGCAATTGCACTCTTGGGCATTTATCCCAGAGTAATGAAAAGATATGTTGATGTGAAAACCTGTATACGGATGTTCATAGCAGCTTTATTTGCAATAGCCCCAAACTGGAAACAGTCCAAATGTCCTTCAACAGCTGAATGGGTAAACAAACTTTGGTGCCTTCACACCATGGAATACTACTCAGTGATGAAAAGGAACAAACTATTGACACATGCAACAATTTGGATGGGCTTAAGGGCATTATGCTTAGTAAAAAAAAGCAGTCTCAAAAGGTTAAATACTTTACAATTCCAGCTTGCATAGCATTCTCCAGATGACAAAATGATAGTGGTTGCCACATGACAGGGATGGGGACAGTGGGATGGATGTTATTTCAAAGGGGTAGCACAGGGAATTCTTTTGTTGTGTCTGATGGTGGTGGTGGTTACACAAATGTATACATGGGCTCAAACTGCACAAAACCACAGGCACAAACACTCATGCAACTGGGTACAGGTAACAACTGTTAAAAAACTAAATAAGGTCTGTAGTCTAGTTAAAAGAGTTGTACCCATGTCAATTTCCTGGTTTTGATAATATACTACAGTCATATAAAATGCCACCATTAGGGCAAAGAAGGGAAAGGATTCAAGGGACTCTGTAAACTATTTTTTTTCTCTATCCATTTTTGTTTCTTTATTAGAGAAGTTACGGGTTTGCAGAACAATCATGTATAAAATACAGGATTCCCATACACCCCCCCAACACCTTGCACTGATGTGGAACACTTGTTACAATTGATGATAGCATATATTTATAATTGTATTATTAACTATAGTCCATTGTTTAACTTAGGGTTCCCTGTTTGTGAAGTGTAGCTCCATGGATTTCTTTAATTTTATTGTTACCATACATATAATCTAACATTTCTCCTTTTAATCACATTCAAGTATATGTAACAGTGCTGTTAATTGCTTTCACAATGTTGTGCTACCCTCACCACCATCCATTATCAAAACATTTCCATCATTCTAAATAGGAACCCTATACATTTTAAGCCTTAACTTCCCATTCCCTATCCCTACCCTGTACATTATTTTTGAAGTTTCCCATAGGTCTATAATCATTTCCAAAATATAGTTTTCCTTTCAAGCTTCATGTATAAATTGCTTGGTTCATTTAACCATAATTTTAATGAATGAACTGAAAGGGAAGAGATAAAACAAAAAGCAGCTCTTTATGTATTTTTGCTCTACATCTCTTCTTATGAGAGAATCAGAATCTGCCAATTCTTGATGAAGTCTCTCTTGCTAAAGTACATGTACTTTGATAAAATCTTATCATTTCTTTCCTCAGAAACTTTCAGGAATCTTTTTCACCTGCAAAATTAAGTCATGCTCTTCATCTGGGCATTGAAGACCTCCTACATTATGGCCCCAACTTAACTTTTTGGCTCTTAACTTCCACTGTTCCTTTATGAGAACCCATCGCTTCAATTTGTTCTCCATGCCACAGTCATAGTCTTCTTTAAAACTCAAATTTTGTCCCATTACCCTCCAATTTAAAATCTTCCAGTGGCTTCCCATGGCACTTAGCCTAAAGCCCCAAATGCTTACCTCGGCCACCAAGACTGATGAAGTCTGGCCCCTGCCCTTCTCTCCAGCCCTCCTCACACCACTCTTCTCTTTGCTCTCCTTGCCCAGCCACCTGATCTTTTGCAGAACCTCATCCTTGCCACGGTTTTTCCCACCTGTGGGGTCTTGGGCATGCTATCCTCTCTGCCAGGACCCCTTTTCCTCCCAACCAATGTTCTACACCTTCTCAGCTCCACTATCAGTTATCAGGAACATCTTCCCCACCCCAGTTTAGGTGAGGTTATTTTGACAAAGGTTCTCATAGAACTGTGTTGCTTCCTTCTGAACACTTATTCCCAGTGGTAATGATTCATCCATTTGTTTGGTTACTTGATTAAGCGCTGCCTTCCCCACTTGGTTGGGAGCTCCATGAGACTATAAGCAGAATCTAGTTTTGCTCAGTAGTGTGTTTATCACCTAATGCAGTGTCTTGAACATACAAGGTCTTCAGCAATTATTTTTTAAATGACTGAGTAGAACTGGATTACCCATTGTTCTCCAAGCATATTCCTCAGCGTTTCTGCCCCCCCCAACCCCCCGTGGGCTTCTCTCACTCTGTTGATTCCATATGCAAAGCTATACCCACGATTTCTCCTCCATATTTTATTCAGTCTTATAGACCCACCTCAATGGGCACTTTCTGGCCCTTGCTAAGTGAGCATCATCCCTGCCTGCTTTGAAAACGGTAGCACTAGCATCTGTTCTCTTGCCATATTTGCCTTTACTATCTTTAGACTGTGCCTATTATCCACTTTACTAGTTCATAAACTCCTGGAGGCAAGGCTGATTCATTTCTCTTTACATCATCTGCAGTAACTAGAGCATTTCTGAGGTGCTTAATAAATGTATTTTCCTTATTGATTAATGTAATAGCTAGAGGCTGAGCACATATTATGTGCTCAATTATTATTTTTAGAAACAAGGGAGAATCATTATAGGTCCTTGACAGTTCCACCCATTTGCAATCAGTAAACAGAATTAAATTACCCATACAGGAGTACAGTCATGGTTCCCAGAGCAAATGCCTTTGGTTCTGATCATTTAAGGTTATTTATAGGTTTATTCATTGTAGGTAGTAAAATGGTTACAATTAAGACCAGCTGATATTTCAGTAGAATTGTTATTTTTCTGCCTTACTATGGAATTAAAGTAAATTTAACTTTTTCATAGAATGCAGCATTAAGTAGAGTATCAAACAGCTAATTTGAAAGAAGTGGCAGGATGGATTAGTAATGGTACATAACATTTGTTGAACTACAGACCTGAGGATCAGGGGGCCAGCTGTTAAGAATAACTTGTTACTGTTCACACACACACACACACTCAACTTGAACAAAAACTCCATAGAATATAAGAAACTAATAATTGGCTGTTAACTTTCAGTGCTCAACTAAAAAAAAAAAAACAAAAGTCAACTGGAGATTTTTCTTCATGGGAAGAATCATGCATTATCAAAGGAGAAAGTAATTCTCCCCTCTGGGCTTGTGTACCCAGTTCTGCCATGAAGCCAACATTTTCTCTTCCTTTCTCCACCATATCTGTATAGACTTTCTGGGCATCTCTACATTTACATTTAAGGACTGCTCCAAGTTTCTGTGTCCCAAAATACTGGAAATCAATGCATTTTGCATGCCTAGTATATGCTGGGTTTTCTACTAGGTGCTTTTTTTTTTTTCCCACAAGACATTGTGAGTTTATAGAAAAATCTTGTTAAAGCAGGGTTCCCACATATCACCCCGTTATTAACACTTTGCATTTATGTGGTACATGTGTTATGATTGATGAAAGAACATTTTTATAATTGTACTATTAACTATAGTCAAAGGTTTAAATTAGGCTTCACTGTGTTGTACAGTTCTATGTTTTTTATTTTATTTTTTAGTAACATATATACAACTGAAAATTTCTCCTTCTAACCACAATGTTGTGGTTATCATCACCTCCATCCATTACCAAAAGTTTCCCATGGTACCAAATGGAAACATTTTAAGTGTTAACTCCCTATTCCCTACCCCCACCCCATCCCCTGATAACATATATTCTAGATTCTGACACTATGAGTTTGCTTATTCTAATTATTTCATATTGGTGAGATCATTTAATATTTGTCCTTTTGTGTCTGTATAATTTCACTCAACAGATATCTTTAATGTTCATCCATGTTGTCACATGAATCAGATCTTCATTCCTTTTTACTGCTGAATAATATTCCATTGTGTATATATACCTCATTTTGTTTATACATTCATCTGTTGTTGGACACCTGGGTTGCTTCTATCTTTTGGCAATAGTGAAAAATGCCTTGATGAACATTGGTGTACAAATACCTGTTCAAATCCCTGCTTTCAATTCTTTGGGGTATATACTTAGAAGTGGGATTGCCAGGTCAAATGGTAATTTTATACTTAACTTTCTGAGGAAATGCCAAATGGTCTTCCACAGAGGCTGCAACATTTTACATTCCCGCCAACAAAGAATGAGTGCTTCTATTTCTCTACATCCTCTCCAACACTTGTAATTTTTCATTTTTTAAATAGTAACCATTTTAGTGAGTGTGATTGGTACCTCATTGTGATCTCCCTAATGGCTAATTATGTTGAGCATCTTTTCATGCGCTTTTTTGGCCATTTGTATATCTTCTTTGGTTGGTCTTACTGTGGGGCTTTTATTGAAGTGAGGTGGGAGCTAAACTGGATTTAGATACACTGTGCTTATTCCCACAGCATCCATCCATTTCACCCTCCCTCAATGAGTGATAGCCATGGAATTGGGTGGGATTGCCCTCAAACCGAATTCAGTAGTGGGTGCTGATTGATCTGTGCCAGTGATTCTCAACCAGAGATGGTACCAACCTGGCAGAGGGCATTTGGAAATCCATGAGGACATTTCCAGTTGTTACAAGGGCTGGGAGATGCTACTAGCATATAGTGAAAAGGAACCAACAATATTAAATGATCTGCAAAGTAAGGAACAGACCCATCCCCGTGAAAAATTGTCTCACCCAAAATGTCAGTCATACTCCTACTGAGAGATACTTGTCTAAGCCAATCAGAATCCCATCCTGTACTGGTTCGGAGAATTCAGGTCTAAGTCTATCAGCTCACAGCATTCCTCTGGCCATAGGTGTGGTCCAATCAGAATAGAACCCTAGACTTTGCCTAGTGGCCATGGGGATACATTCTCTCTGTCTCTCATTGGGCATCAGTGAAGAAGCATGTAGCCCAATTTGTGCTAGCAGTGGTCTTGATACTAGGAAAGGAGCCAGCCTTAGGCTAAAGCCAGCAGAGGGGAAAGAGGAGGGGATAAATGGGAAGGAACATTGAGCCGGTTGACAAACAATCCTGAAACTGCCCTTTATCTAAACATTTCCGTTATGAGAATCAATAAATTTTCTCATTAAAGAAAGTTTAAGTTGGGCTTTCTATTATTTGTAATTTGAAAGCTTCCTGAATATCTTGAAATGAATAGGCTTTCAATAGGTAAGGGATGGAGAAGAGAGGATAATTTCAAGTAGGAGAAACAGCTTGAGAAACAGTATTAAGAAAAAGGATATGCAGGAAATGTGAGTGTGTGGTGTGTGGGGGGGTATGGTGTTTATGGGGTTGTAGTGGGGGACAGTCTATTCTTATATCTTGGTTCTAATCAAAGAAGTTAAGAAAGAAATAGGGGAAGTGGAATGAGAGAGAAGAAGAATGCTTTCCTAGAGGAAATTTCAGACTGAATTGGACTGAATAACTGATGTTGATATACACAAAGAAAACACTACCAATGATTTTTTTGTTTCCATGATTTTTCTCAATGTACACCTTCTATGATGGAAAACATGAGAGGTTTTTAAAATTAAATTTATGATAAATTCACCTATTTCATGAAACACTCATTTGTATACAGTATGCTGAATTGTTGGTGTAACTATTAGATACTTAAAGATTTTTCCCCATTTTTAAAGCTTTACTGTATGAGAAATGAATATGGAGACACCATAACTCTATTGCTGGAAAAGAAGAGATACATGTTTAATTATTCTCCCTTTGGAATTTGTGACTGTCTTGCATGTGTTTTTTCTTGGAATTCAGTGAGGTCTTAATGAAAGGAAGGAAATGTAATGAACTAACGGAGTACTATGATAATGGACTAACCATATTTATATTTGTTGTGTTTATATTTAAATACAAATTTATGCATGATACTCTACCAAGAAGATTTGTAAATTAATCTAAATAAGTCATAATCCCTGCTTTCAAGATGCTTAAAATCTTACTATGAGTATTGATGATAAATAGAAAACAGAGGATGTGAACATGTTCAAAATTATTTTTAACCAAAGAAATGCTATACATTATGCCTGGGGAGAATCTTAGGAGTTTCTTTTCCATAGTAGAAAAGCTGGGAAAAAAATAAAGTAGGAAAGCCAATGTCAGGGAGAATAGGGCTCTTAAAAGATGGAGTAAAGAAGGTTCCAAAATAAATAAAAAAAGAGCAGTGCCAGGAGGTGGAGTGCATTACTTCTGGGTCCTCACTGGGCATCCAGCTATTGTCCTGTATCTCTTCCAACATCAGTACAAAAGCCATGGAATTTTAAGGATTAACTTGAGAGGGCAAGCTCAGGTGTTCCTTACTGGCTCTCCTCCTGCTTCAATGCCCCATCACTAGATAACTCACTCCACAAATGCATATGGAAATGGCCCTGCCAAAATTCTTCCTTTAATCACTTTGATTTCAAAGATTTTGAAGTTTATTTTGGAAATCAGATATTTCCCATCCAATTGATACAATCTAAATGTATTCAGGTGCTTTGTTTGCTTGTTTGTTTTTCCATTTTTGTTATTGTTGTTTCTAAGCAAATTAATAGGCTGTCAGGAATGTTATTGAAGTATCAAATCGAAGCTAAATCTAATAAGTGAGCAGTGATTTGTTTTCATCCTGGAGTTTTCAAATGGCCATGAAATTCGTAATCCTGTCATGAAAAGAGAGAGGAGGTTGACACAAAATAGTCAAGTGTATTATCTATGGTGTAACAAGAAATATAATTGTCTGGTAAAAAAATGTGAAAACCAAAGTTAAACTTGGCAATCGTGTATGCGTGTGTGTGCACATGCAAAAAACCTTAGGGAAAATCCCGACCCTTCTGGTTGCAAATTCTACATATTAAAGAAAGGTAAAAGAAAAGATTGTTAAACACTTTGATTACTTAAAGTCCATTAACATATTCTAAAGAGTTACAAGATTAAAATGGACTTTTTTAAATACTTAGGAATAATTTTCCTGCTGACAGAAGATTAGTTGGCAGCCTTCAAGGCCACAAATTATTTTCCTACATTGTCAAATGATCATTGTGTTGCATTCATAAAAAAGAGGGAAAAGATCTTCAATTACACTTGAATTAAGAAATATTAATGAAACACAGAAATAACGTTCAAGTTATTTTTTATATAGCCAATTCCCCTCCTATTGCAAAACTTAGAGAATAGTATTCAGATTCCCAAGAGACTAAATTGAAAGTAAACTACATTTGGAAATTAAGGAAGTTGCGAAGAAGAGATATCGGTACCTGAATACTGGTCAGAGTCGTGTACTGATAAGCCTTGACCACCAGGTAATTTGCTTCCAGGTCAATGAGTCCCAGGATCATATATTTCCACCATCTTCGTCGTAAAATTGCGAGGAGGTTTTCTTCTCCTTTGTTATGAAATTAAGAAGAAATGGGTTAGGTTTTTGACATATAATAAACTATATACTTAAATAAAATTCTAAAATTTTGTAGCATTATCTTTTCTAACCATAACCTTACCAAATCTTTAATTGAACAAATGAATCAAGGTGTTAAAGTCTCATGTATTTTTACTTAGCTATTGTCTTCATTGTGAATTTTGGCTCTTTAGAGTTTCTTAACTTTCTTAATGACCTGGGCAGGTCATTAATTCACCATGCCAAGCATTTTCTCATGAACAGATGAAGAAAAAAATTAATTACCTCATGTGAAAATAGAAAGGAAAGTGTGCCAGAAAGGCTGCATAAACATATGAAGTCCAAATCATCCTACATCTCAGGATTGTGCAGTATAGATAGAAATGGAAAGAAGGTACCCAAGTGGAAAAAGGCTCGTGCATGGCAGCAGACCTGTAGCCAGGCTCCTGAGATGCTGTCCTGAGTGCTCTCTCAGCTTTGAACACTCTTATGTACTCTGGTGGTGTGTGGGTGCTGGGGGTGGGGAGAGAGGAAACTGGGGGCCACTCTCAGACGGAAAAGAAAATCATAGATCCGAATGCTGCCAACAACTGCAATCTGTAGCATCTTGCCTCTTCAATTAGTAGCCTCAGAACAGACTTTGAATCCCTTAGCTATTGGTCCTTATTTTCACATACATTAGGCCTGAAAAAATCTTATTTTTCAAGGTGGGGTAGATGCTGCTGCCTAATAATAGTGACTCTCTGGAGTCACTCTAACCTGTGAGGTCTTTACAGGGAATGTGGGATATGTAGAAACTCAAAGTGAATGGTGACACTATTAGTTATATATTGCTACATAACAAATTATCCCAAAACATAGTGGCTTAAAACAAATATTTATTATATTATAGTTTTTGTGGGTCAAGAATCTGGATACAGCTTAGTTGAGTGTCTCTGGCTCAAGATCTCCAATGAAGATGCAGTCAAGTTGTCCACCAGGGATGCAGTCTTATCTGAAGGCTCCAATGGGAAGAGATTTGCTTCCAAGCTCACTCACATGGTTGTTGGCAGGC
The DNA here is from genome assembly GCA_029593785.1 of Cabassous unicinctus. Classification (NCBI taxonomy): domain Eukaryota; kingdom Metazoa; phylum Chordata; class Mammalia; order Cingulata; family Chlamyphoridae; genus Cabassous; species Cabassous unicinctus. Next base: position 7,957 of record JAQZBX010031302.1, on the reverse strand, counting down.
CTTGGCCCCTCTCCACAAGGGCCTCTCTGCTGGTCTGCCCCACAGCATGGCAGCTGGCTTTCCCCAGTGTGAGCATTTCAAGAGAGAGCGAGAGAAAGACAGACAGACAGACAGACAGAAAGCGAGTGCCCAAAATGGAAGATGCTTTTTTTTTTTAACCAAATCAATTTTAGTGATATATATTAATAAAGCATACAATTCATCCAAAGTGTACGACCAATAGTATTTGGTATAATCACATAGTTGTGCATTCATCACTTCAATCATTATTAGAGCATTTTCATTATTTCAATAATAATAAAGAAAAAAAACAGACAAATAAACAAACAATAAAATTATTCACCTCTCAATCTCTCTATGCTTCCCCTGCTGTACATGGCTATTTCTGGCTATTCTTGCTTATTTACTTATTTACTTAGCAGTTTTACTGAGATATCTTCACATACCATACGATCTATCCAAAGTGTACAACCATTGGCTTTTAATGTAATCAAAATGTTGTGCATTCATCACCACAAAAAAATTTAGAACCTTTTCATTACTCCAAAAAGAAAAACTCCACACCCCTTAGCAGTCCTTCCCCAGCCCTTCATAACCACTACCTTATTTCATCTTTATAAATTGATTTATATTTGCATTTTATATAAATGGAATCATACAATATGCCATACTTTCTGTTTGGTTTCTTTCACTTAGCATACTGTTTTTTGTTTTTGTCTAATATTATCATCTTGTAGCATTAACACACATTTGTTCAGCTTCAAAGAAAAATGGTATTATATATGCAATTTTACCCATATTCATATTTCACATGCAGTTTTACTATACTATACAGTTCCATGTTGCATTTTTTAACTTTCTTTTCAATACTATACATGGCCTTAGATTTTCCTTTTTTTTAAAAAAACAATTTATTGAAGTATATCATTCATACATGAAAATACATAAACCATAAGTGTTCAGTAAACATCATGAACTTACAAAACAAACATGCATAACATCATACAGGGCTCCAACACATCACCACCCCCCCTTCAAGCACCCTGCACTGTTGTTCAACATTTGTTAACAAATCATGAAAGAGCATCGTCAAAGTATTACTACTAACTATAGTCCATATCTTCCTCCCCTATACATTTTTTTAAAGGATTTATTTATTTACTTTTATCCATTTTTACCCCCTGCCCCATTTTTGCTGTTTCTGTGTCCATTCGCTAGGCAAATCTGTGTCCATTTCCTGCCCTCTCTTCTCATCCTTCTCCTCTTGTCTTCACTGGGATTCAATCCTTGGAACCTCCGATGTGGAACAGAGGTGTCCTACCGCCTGTGCCACCTTAGTTCCTGGTTTTTTGCACGTCTCGTCTTGGCTCTCCCTTGTGTCACTCTCCTGTTACGTCATCATCTTGCTGCATGGCTTGCGGGGCCTGATGGTGCACTCGCCTGTGGGGCCTGGTGGCCCACCCGCCTTCTATATTTTTATTTTTTTAATTTTTACCAGGAGGTCCCGGGGATTGAACCCAGGTCCCTCTATATGGGAGATGGACGCCCAACCACCCGAGCCACATCTGTCGCCCTGCTATATCTCTTGAGGTTGACTAAAGATACCCAAAGTTACAGTCTTTTCCCATACAGGATGGTCATATAATAAATCAGGTTTAGTTTATCACCAGCATTCTAAAAACCAGACCTAGGGAGAAAAACTAGGTCTGGGGACACATGTATGGTTTCTAATATAGAGAATGTTTAGCCTACCCTGATTATCACAAAATCAGATCAGCAAGAATATTCGCAGTTAGACTTTCCTTTTAAACCACTTTCACACTCACATAATAGTACTGCTAGTTACAAACATTATGTTGGTTTTCACCTTTTCTATTCATTTCCAAAGATTAACACACATCCTTTTTACCAGTTCTGCACAAGTTAACCCTCAGCTTTCCATTTTCTAACCTTATTCTATTTTCTGGTGAGACATATTCAAGTTATTAACACCATGGGATCATACAATATATTTAGTTCATAGTAGCACAATCATACAGTATTTGTCTTTTTTGTGCCTGTCTTGCTTCACTCAACATAATGTCCTCCAGGTTCATCCATGTTGTCATATGCTTTATGACTTCATTTCTTCTTGTAGCTCTATAATATTCCATCGTGTGAATACACTACAGTTTATTCACCCATTCTTCAGTTGGTGGACAGCTGGGTTGTATTCAACTTTTGGCAATCGTGAATAATGCTGCTATGAACATTGGTGTGCAGATGTCTATTCGTGTCACTGCTCTCAGTTCTTGGTATATACCCAGTAGTGGCTTTACCAGGTGACATGGCAAATCTTTCTTTATTAGACTTTTTAGGAACTGCCAAACAGTCCTCCACAGTGGCTGTACCACTCTACATTCCCACCAACAGTAAGTGTTCTTATCTCTCCACATCCTCTCCAATACTTGTAGTTCTCTGTTTTTTAATAATGGCCATTCTGATAGGTGTGAAATGATATCGCATTGTAGTTTTTTTCCATTTTTTTAGACAAATCAATTTTATTGTTACATATTTTTCTCATGTGAAAAAAAAAAGCAAACCTCTTGTTTATCTGATTAAACAAAAATAAAATAAACTGCATAGGAACAATTTTTAAGTCCAAAGAGATATCAACTTTGTTTTAAGGCTGTAGTAACTGATAATAGCCTCTCCTTGCTACCTTCTCCAGCCTTCTCTGTGGCACATTAATAAAGCATAAATCCATCCAAAGAGTACAATCAATGGCATTCAGTGTAATCACATATTTGTGCTTTCATCACCCCAATCTCAGAAGTGATAGCCCATCACTTCTACCATAGCCTTTTCTTTAGAAGAGAGTCAACAAGTAAAGCCCATGTCTGAGAGAAGAGAATTTCACATACAAGCAGAAGGGTCATTGGAGGTCATCTTAGAGGCTGCCTTCCCAGACTCAAAAGAGCCCCCGACCCCACCTGTCTCTGGCCCACTGTCAGAACTTTGATTTCAGACTTCAGCTTTATTCAAGTGACCTCCACCTGAGATAGTCTTTTCAACCCTATGGAGACTTTGAACACAAAGCTTTCCAGCTGCATAGAGAACGTAGCATGGGTCGTGGCCAGTGGGTAACAAGAAGAGTAGGTTCTCTTGACCTTCTGTTGCCATCCCAGTTTTCTCCCCTGTTTTTTTATGCCAAACTTCTCACAGCCTATGCACCGGACACTCTAATGTACTCATATTTCTAATTCCTACTTATCTTTCAAAATTTAACTCTTCTCTGGTCTTTTGCCTGACCCCCATTCCCCACCCAGACAATGTATACCCAGCTCTGTGTAGTACTTTTACATGATAAGGGTTACTTAGAAATTTGTCTTTTCACTAGACATATATGTATAGGCCTAGCATACTGGCATTATAATAAGGACTAGATAAATGTTTAGGAATGAATGAATTAATGGACTAAGTATGAAGTACTATCTATCTTAATATGTCATGAGCCAGTTTCAGAATATAAGTCACGTTTCTGATGTTTTGCACTTAGATCCATGGCTGGTGGCTCTGATCCCCAAGGACATTTCTTCACAAGCAGCTCATGTTGGCAATGCCCTTGCACAGCATTTCTGCCTCTCTCTTGCCCATATTGTGGATAAATCAGTACCTGGCAGGATTTACCTTGAAAATCAGTAATTCACACCTGACTGTACGTTCACATCACCTGTAGAGCTTTTAAAGAATTCCAATGACTGGAGCTAGCCCTCAGAAATTCTAATTTAATTGTTCCAGGATGGGGCCAGGGCATTGGACTGAGGATCAAATCTAGGGTTTCAAACCATTGATATCCCATGTCCATCCTCAGAATGACCTTGGCTAGGAATTCCAAAAAGATATAGCTACAGAGCAGTGAAAAATCTTCATACCAAAGAAACAACCTGAGCACTTAGCCCAAAGTCTCTGTAGGTTCCATGTGTTGTTTTCCTTGCTTGGACTATTCTTCTAGTCTTCAAATGAAGGACAGTACAGACACTTCCACCAGGAAGCCTTCCTTGATACTCTTACCACCCCAGACTGGGTTGGAATTCCCTCTGCATGCTCCCATAACACCCATTACTTATATCATTGTACGATAATGACCTGTTTTCTTAATACTATCATTTATTAGATTATTAACAATTTGAAGAGAGTGACATTGTCTTGGTTCTCAAATTATCTCTAGGATCTAACAGTGTGTGGTGGGCAGTCAATACATAATATAGTATGCCATTTAATTATCTAAGAATCTCAGCAATGTTAAATAGCATTGAAATTGAGGTACTTAAAATATATCTACTATAAATATCCATGTTCTAGACAATGGAAATTGTTTTCTAGTTAGAATGTAGTCAACTTCTGATAAAATTTATTTTTTGAACACTTTACATATAATACACTGTAGATAGGACATGAAAAGATCAATAGCATATTTAACCTCAAAGCTGCAATTCTAAAGTCACAAATATAATGAGGTCATTGTCCCAGTTAATTTACACAATGCACAAAGAAAGGGATTTGCTAAATTCAGAGCACACCAGCCCCATCTCAATAAGTAGCACTGAAATCTGTTAGTTCCAGCAATCGATAACATGTAATTCATTACATAGATTCAAAGCAATGAGTAGTTGCCTTACAGTTCTGTTAATGAAATTTGCAAAGCAACACACCCTAAATAGATGCTTTCACATTGTTTCATTTCAAGTACTTGAGAACATACAACATGCTTGCATAGCAGAATTAGCTAGGAAAGTAAGAGTGCTTTTCCTTTTAGTTGGGTAAAAATGCAAGTCTTAAAAGGATTGCTTGGGGATTTATCTATATGACTCCCATTAACACTGATGTACAATAGGCTATTAAAATTCTTTCTAGAATAATGAAAATATGTTCCTTAGAGCCCCTGTGTCAAAGCACTTAACAAACCTCATGAAATAGGGCCATCCATAAGAATCCCCAGCACAGTTAGTGGTAGGTCAATGTTTTGAAACAACTTAAAAAAAAAAAAAACTAGGAGAAAGAAAAGTCAAAGGATGGTTTTGAAACTTTGCAATTATGGGTTGGCATTTATGTGCATTTACTTTTCATTTTATTAACAATATGTTGAAATAGAAATAAAAAGATTATGGAGTAATGCAATTACTACTATGTACTCTTTATCCTGATTTAATAAATGTTCATATTTTGTCATGTTTGCTTCAGACGTTTTTTTTTTTTTCTTTTTCTGGTCTTACCTATCTCATTAACTATCCTCTCCAACCACGCAGTTGGTTCAAGCAAGATACCTGGGAATTATACCTCACTTTCTTTCACTAATCCCCCACCCCCATATGCAATCAATCCTTTACCAATTCCTGTTGACTTACAAAACATCTCAAGTCGGAAGACTTTTCTTCAGCTTCAAGCCTTGGTTACCGTAACGGCCTCCTGTCTGCTTCCACAGCCATCCACCCCACAAACCTTTACGGAGTGCTATTATGAGCAGGCACCAGGCTAGGTGCCAGGGTTGCAGTGATCTAGGCTTTTTTTTTTTTTTTTTTTTTGAGAAAGAAAATGTTACAGATGAAACTGAAACTCCCTTTCTGCCCCCTTACCCCAATTCCATTCCCCTCCCTCCTTCTCAAATCACTATTTGATATTGTTTTGTAGCCTTTATGTTAGTATTTTTGTTATACATTTTCTACATTGTATCCAAAATAGTACACAATTTTCTTTGGTGTTTTATTTTCAAAATTTTATTTTAATAATTGTGATGGTTAGGCTAATGTGTCAGCTCGGCCCAGTGGTCAAGCAAGCACTGGGCTAATTGTATTACAAGGACATTTCATAGACTTTAATCATCAGCGGGTTGATTGTATAGATGGCTGGTTACAGCTATAATCAGCTGAGGAGATTGCCATCAGCAATGAGTGATGCCTCATTCAATCAGTTGAAGGCCTTAAAAGGGGGGGTGTTTTCAGCATTCAGAGAGAGAATTCCCATCTCTACTTAGGACAGCTAGCATCTCCTGGGGAACTCATCAAGGACCTTCACTGGAGCCCCTGGTTTGCAGCCTGCCCTGTGGAATATGGACTTGTGCATCCTCATGTTCGCGGGAGACAATTTTATAAAATCTCATACAATTTACAGATATGTCCTGTTGGTTCCGTTTCCCTAGAGAACCCTGACTAATACAGTAATATATATATATATATATATATATATCTTAAAATTTTCCCTTTTAACTACATTCAACTACATAATTCAGTGGTGTTAATTACATTCACAATGTTGTGCTACCATCACCACCCTTCACTACCAAATTTTCCATCATCTGAAACAGAAACTCCATACCAACTACGTATTATCTCCCCATTCCCTACGTCCACCTCAGCCCCTGGTAACCTGTATTCTAGTTTCTGAGTCTATGAATTTGCTTATTCTAATTATTTCATACTTATCAGTGAGAGCATACAATATTTGTCCGTTTGTGCCAGGATAATTTCACTCAACTTGATGTCTTCAAGGTCATCCAAATTGTTGTATGTATCAGAACTTCATTCTTTTAAAGGCTGAATAATATTCCATTGTGTGTATATACCACATTTCATTCATCCATTCATCATTTGTGGGCACTTGGGTTTGCTTCCATCTTTTGGCAACTGTGAATAATCCTGCTATGGACATCGGTGTGCAAGTATCTGTTCAAGTCTCTGCTTTCAATTCTTGTGGGTATATACCTAGAATATGGATTGCAGGTCCTATGGTAATTCTACACTTAACTTTTGGAGGAACCGCCTGTTTTAGTTTCATAGGCTGCTGAAGCAAATACTGTGAAATGGATCCGGTTAAACAATGGAAATTAATTCACTCACAGTTTGCGGCTGGGAAAAAGTCCAAATCAAAGCATCATCAGGGCAATACTTTCTTCCTGAAGACTGTGGTGTTCTGGGGCTGGCTGCTGGTGAACTTGGTCCTTAGTTTGTCCAATAGCAAGGCAAATGGAGGCATCTTCTGGTCTCTCCCTTCTCTTCCAGGTTCCACTGATGTCCAGCTCCTTGCTCCTTGCGGCTGTCTGTCTGTCTGAATTTCACTCTGCTTATAAAGGTCTCCAGTCATAGGATTAAGACCCATTCTGACTGAGGTGGGCCACACCTTAGCTTAAGTAATCTCATTGAAAGGTCCTACTTACAAAGGGTTCACACCCACAGGAATGGATTAAATTTAAGAACATCTTTTACTGGGATACATACAGCTTCAAACCATCATACTGCCAAACTGTTTTCCACAGTGGCTGCACCCTTTTATGCTCCCACCAAAAATGAATGAGTGTTCCTATTCTCCACATCCTCTCCAACACTGCTTGTTATTTCCTTCCTCCCTTCCTTCCTTCCCTCCCTCCCTCCCTCCCCTCCTTCCTCCCTTTCTTTCTCCCCCCCCCCCTTCCTTTCTTGTAAATAGTAGTCATTATAGTGGGAGTGAAATGGTATCTCATTGTGGTTTTGATTTACATTTCCCTAATGGCTAATGATGTTGAACATCTATTCATGTGTTTTCTGACCAATTGCACATATGTTCTTTGGAGAAATGTCTATTCAAGTCTTTTGCCCATTTTTCAAATGGGTTGTTTGTCTTTTTGTTGTTGAATTGAAGGATTTTGTTACATATGCTAGATACTAAACACTTATTGAATATGTGGTTTCCTAAATTTGTCTTCCATACTGTAGGTTGTCTTTTTGCTTTCCTGAAGTCCTTTGATGCTCAAAAAATTTAATTTAGATGAAATCCCATTTATCTATATTTTCTTTTGTTGCTTGTGCTTTTGGTGCAATGTCTAAGAAACTGGGTCCTGAAGATACTTCCCTATGCTTTCTTCTAGGGGTTTTATAGTTTTGATTCTTAAAATTAGGTCTTTGATTGATTTTGAGTTCATTTTTGTATATGGTGTGAGGAAGGG
>JAQZBX010031301.1:0-26393 GCA_029593785.1 Cabassous unicinctus | reverse complement strand
CATGAAAGAATGTAAATAAACTCTAGGGCCTACCTAAAGTGAGAACATAGTAAGAAACCCCTATATCAATCTGTGTGCCCAAAAGGCTACTACGTAAAGCAAGTGTGTATGATAAGTACATTTGCTACATAGAAGAGAAAAACATAGAAAACTGTCTCCTTTAACTTTGGCACTGATTGAATAGTGAAAAATAACTTCCCTTGAGAGTTAGTTAACAACCGACAGTCCTCACTTAAATTTAAAGCTAAAATTCCTGTTACCTTGTGTAACAATGCAACTTAAGTAGACAATTTCAAGTAGATAGTAACCTGAGGTAAATGGCAGAATCAAACACAATTTTCTCTGTGATAATAGGCAAAACTGGGAAAATCAATATTCTAAGTGATAATGACAGAATTTCCCTGAATTGTTGAAAGACATTAAACCATAGGTCCAAAAAACCCATGGTAAACAGGATATATATGTTTTTGTATGCATATATGTATGCATAATATGTGTGCATATGAAATGGAGAAGTTGTGGAACACAAGGACAAAGACAATTTTTTTTCATGGTCTATAGTTTGCATTATGGTTTACATTTTGTACTGTACAATTTTATAGGTTTTGACAAAATGTATAATGGCCTGTATCTGTCATTGAAATATCATTCAGAACAATTCCAATGCCCCCAAATTGCCCTATGTTCCAACTATTCTTTCCTTCCCTTCACCTCAGAACTTCTAATAACCACTATCTTTATATAAATGTTACAAGTTCTTCCATTACTACAATAATAATAAGTCTACTTTGATCCACTGTCGCATTCCCTCCTTATGTTTGTTCATTCGTCAGTATTGATGACTTTGGGATGGTGATGCCTACTCTACTTCAGATTGAGAAGGGGCTTAGATCTTATGGGGCAGGTGGAAGGAATTGTCTTGCTTGCAGTTGTAGATACTATCCTTTTTAGGGGGGGGATAGGCACTGTCCATCATCATCATTTTGTTAGTTGTCATGGGTGAGTCTGATGAACTGGAGAGTAAGTGTTGGCTGAAGCTATGCTGAGATTCAGGGCTCAAGTGGCATATGAACACACTGAATATTAGTTCTCTAAGACATATATTTAATGGGCATAGTGCTAATTATAGTTTCAAATAAGAGGAAGAAGAATCATGTGTAGGGAAATAATAAATGAGTCTGACACTGTTAGGCTAGGGAAATAGGGTAACATATATTCCAAGGTAAGGTCCACCGATGAGGTGCTGATTTAGTGGGATTGTGTACCTTCCTATAGTGTCCAGATGTCAACAGAGCCCTCGGAAGCACTCCTGTTTGAGGCTTTGTTTACTGTGGCAGTTAGGTCTTCCTGAGACGTGCATAAACGTAACCTTTGGAATGACCTACTGACTCAGTTTGAAATCTCTTAGCAGTAAAAATGCTTTTGTATTTAATATTTCCCCCTTTTGGTCAAGGTCTTTTTCCAAATGCATCACTAGTTGTCACTTGATAATCATCCCTCAGTGCCAGTGAGGCTCATCTCTGGGTAGTCATGTTCCACGCTGGGGTAGTGAGTTTATTTGCTCAATTTGGCTTAGAAAGGGGCCAAATTTGAGTAAAGAAGAGGTATTTCAGGAGGTAACTTTTAGGCAATAATTATTAGGCTAATTTTCAACTTTACAAGAATAAGGTTCATAAGTACAAGCATTAATATCAAGGGCTTGGTGCATTGGTTAGTTTTCTTTTATTAGGCACTGCCTATGTACTCTATAGATTCTTGCCACTCTAGAGAATGTAGCGGGACTCCCCAGGATAAGAATTTAATGTTTTGTTGATTATTGTGTGGGTCTCCACTCACTGAGATAACACCCCATGACCACATGAGCACATTCATATTCCATAGAGGCATACTTCAGGTGCACCCTTCCCCGCACATCCCCCCACCACTGACACCTGTACCAGTGACCCTTCCTTGCCATAGCTGTAACTTTTATGTAATCCAAAACCTCCTCAACAGCAAAGCCCCTCCCCAAATTTCTTGCATTGTGCCTTTCCTCACCATAAGATCTGTTATCTTTTTACGTATGTTTACAATTTCTTCTGCATGTTCTCCCAGTGTCTTCTTTTTCTAACTTTATTTCCAAAGAAGTTTTAGGTTACAGAAAAGTTACATTGAAAACATAGAGTATTCCCATATATACCACCCCCTCCCTCTCTCACATGTTCCCCTATTAATAACATCTCGTATTAGTGTGGTAAATTTGTTACAATTGCTGAACAAATATTGAAGCATTGCTACTAACCTTGGCCAATAGTTTACAGTATGGTTTACACTTTGCACTGTACAATTTTATAGGTTTTGACAAAATGTTTAATGGCCTGTATCTGTCATTGCAAAATCATGCAGAACAATCCCAGTGCCCTATGTTCTACCTATTCTTCCCTCCCCACCTCTTAGAACCTATGGTAACCACTAAGTTTCAATTTTCCAAGAATAAGGGTCATAGTTGCATGCATTAATCTTGAGGGCATGACATATTGGTCAGTTTTATTTTATTAGGCACAACTATGTGCTCAAGAGATTCTTGCCCCTCTATTTGAGAACATAGCAGGAATCCCCTCGATGGGATTTAATATTTTGTTTTTTATTGTGTGGGTCTCTACCCACTGAGATAATACCCTATACCAAGATGAACACATTCATATTCCATAGAAGATGCTCCAGGTACACCCTTCCCCACATATCCCACCCCCCACCAACACCCTGCACCAGTGACCCTCCTCTGCCATCCATATTTGCCAAAATAATATTCTCACAATTGTATTTTCACCCACAGATCTCTACCTCCCCAGAGTTCACCTATCCTTCCTCTAGCCTTACTCCCAGTTCCATGGATAGTGCAACCCAACCCCCAACCTTGCTCCAGCACCGTAGACCCTACTCACATCCCTGTGCTCCCATCATCTCCATTCACTGCCAAACCACCCCCTTCTACCATATCATAGGTTCTGCCCAGATCGAACATCGACTTACCACTCTCTACTCCCTTTATGTATGCATAGTATGCATATATATATTTACATATACATGTGTGCATATGAAATGATAAAGTTGTAGAACACAAGAACAAAGAATATTTTAAAAGTAGTTAGAGAAGAAAGACAGATCACTTACAAAGGAATGACAATTAGCTTGGCAACTGAATTATCAACAGCTTGCATCAGAATCCAGAAAACAATGGAAAAATGTCTTCAACATGTTGAGATAAAAATAACTTTCAGTGATGAGGACAAAATAAAGATACTTTCAGATTAAAAAAACTGCAAGAGTTTACCTCAATAAAAGACAATCTAAAGAATTTATTTCAACCCTAAGAAAAATGATACCAGATAGAAAGTCTGACATCTAAGAAAGACTGGGGCTGATTGTGTAAACAGCTAGACAAATATAAACTATTATCATATAATATGTTTACAGGGTTAAAATTAAAGCAAAATAGAGCTTAAGTGTGGGAAGAAATATGCATTTTGAGAGTAATATTGCCAAAATTAAAAACACTTTGAAATTTTTGTAATGTTTAAAATGACAGTAAAGAGGGGTCTATTTTTGGCTTCATTTAATTAAGTTGAAATAGTCTTAAAATAGAAAAATCCAAATTACTACTTAATTAGTATAACAGCAAGAAAGAAGTAAAAAAATCAAATCTTGATTAAATTTATGGTAGAAAATAAGAAGGCAAAAATAAATCTGAACACTATTGTTTTATTTTTCTAGCTGTTAAAACAAATATCATACAACGAGTTGGCTTAAACAATGGGAAGTTATTGGCTCACAGTTTTGAGGCTAAGAGAAGTCCAAAATTAAGGCATGAGCAAGGCAATACTTTCTTCCCCAAAGACTTTGTATTCTGAGGCTAGCTGTTGGCAATCCTTGGTCCTTGGATTTTCCATCACATGGCAGTGTGTTCTTCTTTCTCTCCAAGATCCCAACACTTCCAGCTTCTGGCTATCTCCATAGCTTCTCTCTCTCTGTTTGAATTTCATTCTCCTTATAAAAGGCTCTAGTAATCCAGACTAAAGCTTCAACTGAAGTAACATCTGGGAGATTCTTATTTACAATGGGTCCACACCCACTAGAATGAAGACCAAAACCAAGAACATATCCAAACTGAGGTACAAAATTCAATCTAAATTCAGACTATCACAGCCTGCCCTGGGAACCTCAAAAACACATGCTTTTCCCACATGCAAAAGACATTCATTCCATTATAACATTCCCAAAACCTTAAGTTATTTCAGTAACAGTGCTAAGTACAAAGTCTCATCAAAATTGTTATGAGTATGGTCCATATTGAGGCAAAATTCCCTTCTGTCATTGGACCTGTGAAACCTAGTAAACAAGTTATCTGCTTCCAACCTACAGTAGTGGGACAGGCATAGGGTAGACATTTCATTTCAGAAGGAAGAAATTGGAAGGAAAACATGGGTCATGGGTCCCAACCAAGTCTAAAACCCAGTAGGGCGAGCTCTATTAGACTTCCAAGTCTTAGAGTCATCTACGGATCAATGTTCAGTCCTCCAGACCTCATGGAGCAGCAGCACCACCCCTTCCAAGTGCTTGCATAGTGGCTGTGCTCTCCCCAAACAATGGAGTGCAGGCTCCATCATCTCCAGGGCATTAGTGGGTGGCATCTCCCTGAACAATGGGGCACAAGGCCATTCCTTCCAGCAATGAGGCAGATGGCTTGCCCCTCTAAGCTCAGGGGTGGATCAGCCCTTTCCACACACATAGGTGGACCTTCGCTCTTGGACCAGGAGATCTTTTCAGTCCAGACCTTTGTTTCCATGGTTTTGCCCCCCTTGAAGTCACTCTTCCTTCAATTCACCCCTTCTCCACTCTTCCTTCAATTCACCCCTTCTCTGTCCTTTTCAGAGTGGCACTGTTTCTCCTGATGCCCCATGGCTTCTCGCTCTGTCTGAATTTCATCCTGTTTATAAAGGACTGTAGTGACCCTGATTAAAGCCCTAACTGGCTCATTTGGGCCACACATTAACCAGAGCAAAATCTTGCAGGTTCTTATTTACAGTGGGTTCGCACCTACCAGAATGCACACCACGATGAGGAACATGTCCAAACTGGGGTACACAATTCAATCTGCCACAACTAGCATATCACAATTAATGCACATTAACTGAACTCTCCAATTAAAATGTAAATATCACAGAAAAACTGAGGGGAAAAAAACAAACAAAGGTATATGCTCCTTATAGGAAGCAGACCTAAATCTCAAGGACATGGAGAAATTGAAAATAAAGGGTGGAAAAATAAATACCAAGTGAATAATAACCAAAATTAGGCTAATATACTTATATAGATAGCAGGCAAAACATCTTTAAGGAAAATAATTTCACTAGAGGGAAAGAGAAATAATAAGAAAAAAGTATAATGATAAAATATTCTATGCCTGAAGAAGAAAAAATTCTAAATATCTTTGCCTAATATATTCTCAAAAATAGAAAGCAAATATTGACAGAACTTTGAGTAGAATCCACAAACCCAGCTTCATAGTGGGAGATTTTAAAGAAACTCTTTAAGATATTGGTAATCAAACAGGCTTTACCACACTTTTACAGGATTTGTATCATTGTAAGCAGAGATCAATATAGTTAGAAAACATTAACAAAAAATAATTAAATTTAAAAAATTCTCAAAAATATCTGGGGCAAAGAGGAAATCAAGAGGACAAAAGAAAAGAAAAACAAAACATAACAAAACAAAAAACAACCAGTAAGGATATAGAAGGTTAGAAGAGACAACCTTCTACAGGTCATGTAAGAACATCCTTGTGCATGAACCACACCCGGTTCCCACACCTGGTGCAGCGCTACCTGCAATGAATCTGGGCAGTCCCTGTGCAACTAATAAGCTGAGATGCTGTGTGACTTCCATGGCTAGATTATAAGATGCCTTGCAGTTTCCATCTTGGTATCTGGGAATGTGTGTTCTCAAGTAAGCTGGTCACCATGTAAGAATCCTAGTTACCTTGAGACGACTATGCTGAGCAGAAGTCCAAGTTAGTCCTATGTAGCAGATGCCAGAAGAGCGAGAGGGAGAGACTCTCAAGCAGCCCACCAGACGTTTCAGTCATTCGAGCTGAGATGCCAGAAATATGATTTATGATGCTTTCTTGGATACACATCTCTCTCAAGCTTTCAGATAACTTTAGTACCAGCCCCACTGAACTGAAATTGCATGAAAAACTCTTATCTAATATGAATCTAATTCAATCCATAAAATTGTGAGATATAAAAATAAATTATTTTTAGACACTGAGTTTTGGGGTGATTTCCTTTTGCAGCAGGAAATAACTGAAACAACCTCACAGCTGAAGATGAAATAAACTTGAGAAAAGGCCAAACAGCAAACATCACCACACTTTACCAGACTGGTATCATTCAATGCTTTACAAGCACATATTAGCATGAAATTGTTAGAAAAAAATAATAATGAAGGATATATATTTAGAAAAAATCAATTCTAAACAATATCTGAAGCAAAGAGGAAATCGTGATGGAAATTTAAAAATATTTATAACTTAACCATAAATAAAATACTATAGGTCAGACTTTGGTACAGCTTATGGGTACTCATGGGTGGAGGTAATTTTGTTGCCTTAACAAAATGAATTGAGGAGGCGGCGGAGAAAGAGGAAGAGGAGAAATGCTGATAATTGATGAAGCAAGCGAGTCAGGGTTCAGTTAAGAGACAGAAACGATTTAAAAATTTAAAGAGGGAGCATTTAAAATACAGAACTGTTAACTAAGAAAAAGGTGATGAGCTATTGAAACTGTAAAAGGGAACTTGAAGGCATAAGAGGTCGTAACCGCAGAAAGCAGTTCCCACTTTTTGTGCGGAAGGAAAAACGAACATGGAAACAACCTAGACACTTGGAGGAGGGGCTTTGTAAGGATAAAATTTAGATCTTTGAGAGATGGCATGCTGCTCCAAAAACGCACTGCCAGCCATGATAGTAAGAAGATTTCTGCAGGCCATTCATCCGGGCAGAGAGCACCGTGGTAAAAACGAACGTTGCAGAAGACATAGCGATACGTGAGCGCCCAGCTTTGCCGGTGATGCCGCAGGCGCCAGCTCCGTGCCAGACCACCTGCACCGAGGAAAAACAGAGAAGCAAGGACCACCTTCTTCCTCCAGCTTTGCCATCTCCTTCCAGGATCCCTTACTGTCAGAGCTTAAAATAAAGCCAGCTAAAAACAGGGAAATTTGATTGAAGAGTCCTGTGCGAGCATCACAAAATAGGGCAAAATGAGAGTGAATTTGGAACTGAGGAACAATAAATTAATAATGGGTGTACTAAGAATTCAACATAAGAAGTTATGAAAGAAATTGCAGAATAAGGCCAAAAAACTAAGAAGGAAGAAATAATAAAGATAAAAAAATAAGAAATTAGAAAGCAAATACAAAATAGGATTATAGAACCAATAATTGTTACTTTGACAAAACTAATAAAATTAACAAACCTCTGGAAAGCTTAATAAGATAAGTATAAAAAGTGATGCAACTACAGATATGGCAGAAATTAAAAATAATGAACAACTTCATGCCAATATATTTGATAACTTAGATATAATGTACTAAATTTCTAAAAGATACAACTTAACATATTTGATTCAAGAAGTAACTGACAACCAAATTATCTTGTAATCAATAAAGACGTTGAATTGATACTTGAAAATTTTCCCACAAAGAAAATACCAGTTCAAGTGATTTCAACCAACATTTTAGGAGCAAACAACTAAAGTTCTCTATAATATTTTTCAGATAATAGGAAAATAAAAGGAATACATCCTAACTATTTTTATATTTACAAATTAGTTGGAAAGTATTGATAGAAACTGACAACAATCAGATAAAGATAGCATAAGAAATAAAAATCACAGTCCATTCTCTCTTAACAACATATGAGCAATAAATTAAACAAACTGTTAGAAAGCTAAATTCATAATAGAAAAACTCGAGAACAACCCAAATATTCATCATCAGCAGAATGGAATAATTAATTGTGGTATGTTCATTTAATCAACTGCTTACCATGCAGTAGCCAAAGTGTTTAAGCTATAATTACAAGCTATACCATGGATGAATCACAAAAACAATGTTGGATGAAAAATGTAAGTAATATAAAAACATATGCAGTCTAATATTCTTATAAATATTGACTAATAGGAAGAATCAAATAATGCATTATTTGACGATACTTGCATATGTGGTAAGACTGTAAGTAAGAACAAGAAAATGGTTGGCAGAAATATTTAGAATGAAGATGTAAGTGTGATCAGGGAAGGATGCATGGTCATTTCAAAGCCTCTGTTCTTCACCTTAGGACCATAGGTGTTTGGCAATATTCCTTAATCTGAATAAACATGTTACATATACTCTTTTTGTATGTATAAACTATTTTGAAAGAAGGAAAGAGAGAAAGAGAGAAAGAAAGGACTGAATTAAGGAAAGAAGGATGGAAAGAGAGAAGGAACAAAGGACGGAGGAAAGGAAGGAAGCAAAAAGAAAGGAGGAAGGCAGGTAGAGATGGAAGGAACCAATGCAGCACAGCCCAAAGGGAAGAGACATTTGAGGTTTAAATTCTAACTTTGCCGCTTATTAGCTGTGAGATCCTAGGCAGGTTTACATAAACCTTGTCAGCTTTCAATAATATTTAATTTACAGACTTGCTGGAAGATTAAATGAGATAATGTTTTGAAGTGCGTGGCAGATAATAAGTGCTCAATAAATGATAGCTATACTTCCTATATGATGCATTCATTTTTCTTTTCATTCACTAATATTTATGGAACCCCTATTATTTACCAGACCATGCACTAGCTATACAAATGAATAAAACAGAAACAATACTTGACCTTGTGGAGATCAAAGTCTAGGAATGGAGACAGATGTTGTGGTAAATTAAATTATGTATCTCAGAAAAAAAACATGTTCTTAACTTTAATCCCATTCCTGTGGGTGTGAACTCATTGTAAATAAGACCTTTCAAAGATACTATTTTTAGTTAAGATGTGGCCATCTGCATCAGGATGGGTCATATCCTATTAATGGAGGTTTTATAAAAGAGAAAGTCACAGGGAGAAGCTGAAAGCCGGAAGTCAGTGGAAGCTGGAAGAGAAACGAGGACATAATCAAGTGAAGAGCTAACCAAGGAACCCAAGGATTTCCAGCTAGCCAGAATGCTACTGACCCTGGGGGAAAGCAAGCTTTCTGGACTCTGAAGCCACAAGACAATAAATTCCAACTGTTTAAGCCAAAATCAGTTTATGGTATTTGTGATCATGTTTGGGAAACTAAGATGTTAAATAATCAATAGATATGAAATAATGAATTTTGATACATGGTAAGAAAATAGAGTAAAAGATATAAGGAGAGATTTTAGAAAGAATACCTTAATTAGATTGGGGGCAAGAAGGGAAGTCTTCTCTGAAATTAAGACATTAGGGAGGGACCTGAAAGTTGCTTTTATAGCTCCCTTTTGCCCTATGTTAGTGGATCTTACCTTGTCTGACCTCTCTCATCCTTCAAATATCAGTTTAAATGACATTTTTATAGCTGGGAATTTAGTAGCCATTCACGAAATGTGTCTTTAATACTGCCACGTGACTATTAAGGCCCTTAGAAATACTGACTTAAATTTTCAAATTTCTATGGCTTATTACTGTGCTTTAAATACAGTATGTGGCCAGTAAATACTTTTCAACATTAGATTCCAACATTTAGAAAAAATATGCTATGTTCTGGATTCCTAACAGTATATTCCTCAAAGCTTATAGCTTTTCTTAAAAGTTGAAAAAAAAAAAAAGCTAGCCATGACCATTTAGGAAAGCATATCTGAAAAATAGTAATTAGATTTTTAAGAATTTGATTTTAAAGAAATTTTAGATCATATAAATGCTACGTAAAAAATACAGGGGATTCCCATATGCACCCACGCCTTCCCCCTCCCACATTCTCACACATGAACAACATCCTTCAAAAAAAGATAAATAAATGAAGGTAGCAAATAAGGCCTTCCTTCATAAATTCCCAATTATGATCCTTCAGTTCTCAGTTATATAATCCTGACTAGAATTACTTGTGCTTCTGGAGCCAAATCCCCAGAGTCTTGTGTTCTTGGCTGGCAGTAACAGAGTAAAGTTATTGCATGTGAACCTCCTAAATTCTGAATACAGCATTTTCCCACTTACTACCCTTATAGTTCTGTGGGAAAGAAAGAAAAAGGAGGTTGACTGAACATTGGGTTCATTAAAAAGTAAAAGATAAAGTCAATGTTGTCTCTTGAACTTAATTAGATATAATAGTATTTTCCTTGAGCTATATAAAAGAAATTCCTCTAGATTTAGGTAGTAGTATAAGCAGAAAAGGAAAAAATTAAGGCATTTATTTAGAAGCTTTTGACCACCTTATCACAGTAAGCCAACCACTGTGATAAGGCACCTAAAGCAAAGGGAGGTGTTTAAAAACATACTTAATAAAATCTCATACTTGCAACATTGAGTCATGTATCAACAGACTAAGACCATGATTCTTGCTTCCCAAGAGACTTGTACCATCTTGAGAATGTGGTTTCCCACTGCTGTGATTATTTCTTCCCATGGTAGCACAGTTTATGGTTCGCTGTGGGATAGGTGAGAGGAGCCAACCTTTTATTTGCATTTCAGTTTAGAAAGCAAAACTTCCAAATGCCCATGAAAAAACGTGTTTTACACTCAACTTTGTCATTCTTGGCAAAGAAAAAGAGACTTGAGAGCTAATGGTGACGATGATGACACTTAACCACCATCACTACTGTCCCTTTCAAATTTTTATGAAAGGATAATCATCATCATCATTACCATTCATAATGAGAAAAGAAAATAATTGGCATATCTTAAATCTCATCACACAAAGCCAGACATGCCTTATTTGGGACTTGCAATTGACTCATGTGAAATAATGCAGTGGTTCCATGTTACAGCAAGAAGTACGTATGGCACTTTAGGAGTATACCAACCCACAGACTACATACGTTGCATAGTAAAACATGCAGTTTCTTGTATGCTTTATTCAATAAGGCCCTTGCTTTGACGTTGCTCTCCCCTTTTTGCCTCTCTGCCCTTGTTCTCACCAACCTGGAGCTGGCCTGCCCCTTTATGGTTGGTCTCTCCTTTCTCATCTGCCACTGAGAGAGCTGCAAAGGCCCCATTCTCATGGTTGCAGCCAGTCTCAGAAAGCCACTGGTCCCTGACTGCTCAGAGAAATGAGGTAGTTGATTGTGGTAATAAGTATTTAAAAGTTTGGTTTCTTGATCTGTGTTTCCTTTAAACCTCAAAAAGAAAAAAATCTAAGACTTTCTTTATTCATTTATTCAACAAGTATTTATCTTGCCCCTAATATGAGCCAGAAATTTTACTTGGTCCTGGAAACCTAATCTCCAGTCATTCTTCTCTATAAGCATTCAGCTAAAGCCAGTTATTAAACATTAAAATCATTTCAATTAAACATTATTAGTGTTTTTTTCTTCTTCTTCATCTCTTTGAAGTATTTCATGACTCTTCTATTTGGATGTCCTACTTCTCTGCCTATCAAAGTGCAAGCCATTCTTTAAACCTTAGTTCCAATACCACGTTCTTCATGAAGCCTTCTCAAATCCCCAATGACTAATGACTTTTCACTGATCAGGCACTATTGTGCCCTTACTGTTACTACCACTCATAATGGGTAAAATATAACCCCTTCTACTTGAGTGTGAGTTTGACTTAGTGACTTGCTTCTAAGGAAAAGAATATGGCAAAGTGATTGGATATCACTTCTGAAGTTAAGTTTAAAGGACTGTGGCTTCCAGCTTGCTTATTCTCTCCCCCTCTTTCTCCTGCTCTCTCTCTCTCCAGCTCTCTCTCACTTGCTCACCCTGATAGAAGTGGAAATATATTGAAGACAGCCTTGATCAGAGAA
Source organism: Cabassous unicinctus (assembly GCA_029593785.1). Taxonomy (NCBI): domain Eukaryota; kingdom Metazoa; phylum Chordata; class Mammalia; order Cingulata; family Chlamyphoridae; genus Cabassous; species Cabassous unicinctus. Next base: position 14,399 of record JAQZBX010031301.1, on the reverse strand, counting down.
GAACTGAATCCAGACAACAACCTTTGAGTGAACTTGGAAGTGGGTGATCCCATTGAGTCTTGGGATAACTACAGTCCAGGTCAGCATCTTAATTGCAGCCACATGAGAGGCAGTTGGTCAGAGGACCTAGCTAAGCCATGCATGGATTTCTGACCCACATAATTTGTGAGATAAATTCTGTTATTTTAAGCCACTAAGTGGTGGGATATTTTATTATGCAGCAATACATAACTAATACACTCCTGCTATCATAGCTCTTCATATCATATATTCATTCATTCATCAAATATTTAGGGGGTATCTACTCTTCTTTCTGCCAGGTGCTATATTAGGCAAGATTATTCTGCCAAAGAGCACTGTGGTTTAAAGGAGACATGGACATGTAAAAACAAAATCACAACACAGTGTGTTAAAAATGGAAGCCCCTAGAAATGGGGGTGAAGCATGGGAAGACTTGGAGGACGGATACCTAATCTGATTCTTGTCCACTTCTCCTACTTAACAGAAAATAGTCTGAGGCAAGGTCCCTATGGTGTAGGTGTTAAAAATGCTGGCTCCAGAGTCCAAGTCTCAGATTTAATCCTACTGTGAACACTTATTAGATATGTGTTTTGGGGCATGTTACTTAACCTGTTTTTGTCTCAGTTTCTACATCAATAAATGGAGTTGTTCATAATACCTATCTTATAGGGCTCTTGTGAGAATTAAATGTGAAGATTAAATGTAAGACACTTAAAACATGTAGTAAATATTCAGTAAATGTTAGCTTGACTTGTGACATTGTCTATGATAGCAAGTATTTCATCTTACATTGAAGATATGCTCAATAAACAGCTTTTATGAGCCAATCAATTATCTCAGATCAAACATGAAGGAATGAGATACAGTACAATTTTACAGGTAAGAAGCAAGGTTCAGGAGTCATCATGATTTGAACCTTTATTTTGCCACCTACTAGCTGTATGTCCCTCCCAAACATGTTTTCTCACCTGTAAAATGGGAATAAGTATAGTACTTATCTCAGGGAGTTGTAAGGATTCTAGGGCCTCAATCATATAAGACATTAAACATAGTGGCTGGCAGACAATAACCTTAAAATTGATGCAGTGATTATTATTATTTTTTAAATTGTATTCCTATTTGGTCTCTGAAACCAAGCCTTGAGTCAAACGACTTTGGCAGACATTAAAGTATAATTCCCCAAATAAGTGCCAGCAGAGAGTGAGCTATTTTGCAGGGAAAACTTCTACTGGAGAACTGTATGTCACGTCTGTCTTTAGCTGTTTCGCTGACACACCTTTGCTGAGCATTCTCAGCAGCAGAAAACCAGGGGACTTGAGGTTTGTATTCATGACCAGGATGAAGGCCTTGGTCTGAAAGGCTGAGATGAGATTCACCAGGAATAGTACCTGAGTGCAACTGGGTCTTCTCTTATTTAACCATGGCAAGCAAGAACCTAGAATTGGTCCTCTGGGAATAATTCAGAGAAGTTCCTGTTTTGTTTAGTGGGAGAGGTACTGGCCCAGGAGGGATGTCCACATTTCCATCCTAGCTAGATTGCTAATAATGTCATAACCTTGAGCAAGTTATTTCAGTTCCCCACTACACTTGGCTCATATTTAATTATACTCTCTCCCTTCATCGCCCAGAGATTTTCCTGATTATAATAAGAATAAACTAATCATTACAGAAAAGTAAGAAAATACAAAGAAGTATAAAGAAAAATACAATCACCCACAAACCAATCTCCCAAACATATCCACTATTAAGATTTTGCTGTAGTTAATTCATTTATTCAACAAATAATTTATTATGTATCTATGATGTACCTGGCACTGTGACTTCAACCTTGTTATACATAAATGTGTATTCTTACATTGTTAATAAATAACATATAAGATGGTATGACTGTTTATAGTTTTGTATCCTCTCTCTTTTGTTTAAGCCCAACCCTCATAAGATTGATCTTTGAAAACATCTTTTATGGGCTGTATAAAAATGCAGCAATTAAATGGCTATACCTCAATTAAATAATTAATTTAACTTCACTCTCTTTAGATGGCATTCAGGTTGCTGGTAATATTTCTCTTCACACATATAATTACAGTCTCTGAAATTCCTTAGTGTTGTTCCCCAGAAGTGATACTGCTGGACAAATGGATTTGGGCATTTTAAAGGCTTTTGATTACTTTTTAGGTAGGATATAGAGTTTATGTTTCCCCTAGTAGCATATGGTATAGCAGCCTCCCAACTATATTTCTAACATCCACACAGAGAATTTGAGTCAAAGTTAGTCCCAGGCTTTTTACTCCTGCAGTGCACGGGGAACACTGTGGGCTGAGACAGACACCGGAGCTTGCGAAACAGGAAACATTTTTCTCAAATGTCCTGAGAGACTCATTTAATGGACACCAGATTTAAAATCTTTGCTCAAAGTAGAAGCACTCTAAATGCTGCTGATGGATGACTGACTATACACAGCTGATGGTGATAATGGCAAACACCAAGAAGGAAAAGAAAAAAAAGCAGAGAACAAGGTTTTCCTTTATTTTAAATGGATCTTCTCTGTGGTTGAATCTATCTGCTAAATTTCCATGGAAAATGCAATATTTTCGTTGGATGTAAAAATCTATGTCAGGAAATGCCCCCAAGAGAACAAAATGTGTATCAGGTGATAATGGATTTTATTACTGGAAGCGACATTTGTCTTTCTCTCTCTCTTTTTCTTTTTCTTCTAGCTCTCACTCTACCATAGTACATGTTAATATGTGTGTCAGGTTTCCTGCAATTCATATAAAATGAAACTCTTTGGGGGAAGAAAACACATGAGTGTCCATATGATTTCATGCTGCAGTCTCAGCTTAGATCTAAAGCTAATGTCAGTTTCTCAGACCTTCTGGGGAGATGTCAACAGAATATGCTGTTTCAAAATGAGTGTGTCCCTGTGACTGGTATTTTTGATGGGCCTGGCTGTGCTTCTGCTCTCAGAAATCACCCCCCTTCTGTGATCACAAGAAAAATAGGCCCATCTTTAAGACAGGAATAATTTTTGCTTCATTGAGCACTGTTTTTAAAAATTGATTTTAGGCTTAACAACTATTGGTTAAACTTTGTGTCATATCTTATTATGCAAAGAAGTTTAATATATGCTGGATCCTAAAGAGGCCTTGTGGTCTAATGGAATATGATTGGTTCTTGAAACTTTCAGAACAGATGACTTCTTTTATTTGTCTAGTTCTCTGGATTAGCCTCTTCCAGCAATCATTCTTTTGCCTTTTTTACCACTTGAAGGTTGAGATGTATATTTGGAAGTACGATTTTTTGAGCAAGTATGTATGTATGAATGAGGGTAACTAGAAGATTAGCAAATACCAAAACCATGATCTATGAATGACAGTTGAAAGGATTGTGGCTTTGCTGCTTGGATAAGTCCAACCTGGGATAGGGAATAAGAGTGACAATTTCTATCTTCAAATAGCTGAAGCATTTTCAGGTGGAGATGAAAACTTCTAACTTCACAAAGTTACTTATCTTGTATAATCCAGCAAGGGAAACCAGTACCAACGACTGAGTTCAGTGTCCTGAATAGGTCTCAAATCTCTTTCTCTCCATCTCTACTCTTCACCAGTCAGGTCCAAGTCATTTTCATCTCTTGCCTGGAACTCTCTCATAGCCCTCATAATGGTCTGCCCACTTAATTTTTGTTCCCCTCTAATTCATGTCCCTCCCCTGCTTATAACCCTCAGTAGCTTCACAACACGTTTGATAAAATTTCAGAGCCTTGTGGCCTTCAGATCCCTGAATAATCCTGCTCTTCCTCCCCCTCCAATCTCCTCTTCTTGCCTGTTACTCTTTGCTTCACACATAATGGAATTATTTGGAGGAAGATAACACTTGAGTGCCCACATGATTTCGTGCTGCAATCTCAGAAGCATGCTCAAAGTTTCCTCTAGTTTTGGACCCTTCAGATATGTGTCCCCTTTGCTTGGAAATACCTACTGTTTTTTAAGCACTTCATTGGTCCCATGTCCTTGTCCTGGTTATCCCTTACTCATCCTGCAGTCCCACCCCCACTCCGCCTTCTGCTCAGGCTATGTCCTTCAGTTAAAATTCTGGTGACATTACCTAGCTCTTTTCTAGTGCTTTTCTTGTAATCACGTATACAGTGTCTGTCTTTGCAGCTGCCCTGGCCACTCTGTGAAGGAAGAGACTGCTTCTCCTAGCCCCTGCTATATGGTAGCAAGCAGTGTTCATTCACTAAGCTAGTACATGGAAAGCGACTTACTTAAGAAATAGGTATTGAGTGAAAAAAATAAAAGGAAGGGTTTTCTTTTCTTCTTATATGTAACAACTCTGACATTGAAAGTTGTCTGGGGATAAATTGGGCCTTTGGGGGAGGGATTCTGCATTGCGGGAAATATTCATGAAGACTTTAGAAAATCTTGTGGTGGGAATAATGCAATGGCACATGAGGCACCAAGTGTGATGGTTGGATTATATCCTTTAGATGCTTTTTAAATCCAGTAATTCTATGATTTGTAAATTATTTTAGGTCTTTTATGGTGGATAGATGTTAATTTTGATAAGATTAGTAAGGAAGAGATTAAATATCTGACCAAAGATGGAACTTTTGAATGTCTGGCTTTCCAATCCACATGGAAGGTTTTATGTATTTGTGGGTGCTCTGCCCCTGAACATGGATGAAAATTCATTCATTCATTCAACAGATGTTTCCTCTGCTGGAGGTACAACAGAGAACAAGAAAGTAAGGTCCCTACCCTCAGGAAGCTTCTATTCTATTAGATAATACCACAGAGTACATGGATGAATAAATAAGTAAATACATAGTAATACACCATAATGGATAATGGTGATGGAGTGGGGGAAGGGTGTATTCCTTAGAGTAATCAGACAAGACTTATCTAAGAGTGACATTTGAGCTCAGATTTGAATGACAAGAAGGAGAAGCTGTGTAAAGACCTGAAGGAAGAGCATGAAGGGCAGTGTGCACCCCTACCATAAAGGCCCCACACTTGGAATGTTGGAAGGAGAGACAATTTGGATGGAGCAGAGTGAAGAAGGACAGAGCGGTACAATTGAGGATATAGAGATGGGCCAGGCCAGATCAGGCGAAGATTTGCAGGCTGTGGTTAAGAGACTGACTTTCATCCTAATGAAATGGGCTGTCACGGAGGTTTTGAGTACAGATATTATCTGATCAGACATTGGGTTTCCTCTTATATTCTTCTTGTAGAAACCTGTTGGGCTAATCTCCCCCAAGGCTCACTGTAACACCTTCTGATTTTTCTTACTCACATTTCCCCTCCATTCCTAGTTAGAAGAAAGCTCTGCTGGCACTACTCAAAGCTATTCCAAATGAGTAGCTTTTGAAAGCATGGTTTAGAGGAAAGTATTTTTAGAAGCTGGAAAACATTGTGCAAAATCTCAAAGTTGAGAGCATAACAATAACAGCAAAAAGCTATTTAACTAATGTGTCAACTTCTACATTTTTAAAGTGCCCACCCTCTTTTACGTAATTATAGAGAAATCATATTTTCTCCCTTAGGGACTTTTCTATAGAAGGGAAACTTCATGCAAAATAAAATAACTCGACCCCATTCTGCATGACTTCAAAAAATCCAATATTCTGAATATTTCCAGGGAGTACTTACATGTCCTGATTGTTTTTCACCATTCTTGCTCTGAGCTGCTACTTCTAGATTCTACCTCCTCATGTCATTTAGTTCTGCCTCTTCATGTCACTTAGCTCTCTCCTCTTTGATTTGCCTCAAAACATTGGTATAGCTCCTTCTTTCATTTCCCAAGACAGTGCTAACAAGGGGCAGAAACTAAGTTTTAGTGGATCATAAACTTTACTGAAAAGTTGAAGATATTATAAAGATAAGGAAAAATTGTCTCAATGCCAGATGTTAGTGCCCCAGAATTGATCATCCCTCATCTGTAACAGGTAGCTCCTTCTTGGCTGCTGCTTACTTTGGGCCCAGGCTGCTGCTATTTGATGGAGTCCTCCCCTGTTTCTCGCATTTCATCTCTTGTACCAGTCTCTGGAGCTCAAATTTCTGTTTGCTGGCCTGCCAAGGAAATCTGCAGTCTATTTTCAGCACCCTCTAACCTCCTCCCCACTGCTCTGCCAATTTTTTCCAAAATTGTCCTCTCCCTCAATACGATATTTGTATATATAATTAAATCAGACACTTAATATCACTGCTGACAGTATCTGTATTAGATTACCTCTATCCATGTCTAAATCACCTAATATCTGCTAGATATTTGAATTGTAGTAGTATGACCAAGGAGACTCTCTAAGTGATCACTTTCAGGAAAAGGAAAAGTTTACCCAAGAGACTTGTTCCCACCACCAAGAAATTGTCTGGCATTTCCATAGTAGCCAGATTATCTCCTGGCTAGAACTATTTACATTGGCCTCAGAGTACCTCACTGATTTCCTTTAGGAACCTTGGCTTTAGTTAACACCCTTTCTGAGCTCTAAAAGAACCCATTTACAGGAACCATTTACACATATTGATATTCTTGGTATAACAATCAGGCCAGAGCTTTTCACACCCCTCTGTCAGTGTCCTCCAAAGCTGCCAAAGTCAGCCCAAGCAAACTTGTGGCCAAGCAGGATGGCAAAGCAGGGCACAGAGATGTGAAGGCTATGTTTCCTCTTAACCAATACATGCACCAAGTGGAAATCACCCCTAATGTCTTACCTATACAAACAGGCCACTTAATATTCCACATCCTTGCTGAAGCTTTATAACAATATTTCTGTGCCAAGCCTGAGATACAAACTTAAGATATTTCTTTCTATTTTGTCCTCCCACAACCTTAAGATGTAGGAGGCACCCCATTTTACAGATGAGGAGTAGGAGGTTTGGAACAATTAAGTGGCTCTAAAGGGTTCATGTGCCCAAGTTTATGTGCCATTAAATCCCTAGCTTTGCATCTTTCTGTTATCAAGCCTTTCCAGATTTCTTTACCCTTTACTCATTGAATTAACACTTAATGTGATCCACTTTGAATTGTTCTGCTTGTTTAATGTGCTTGTCTACTTTTCCAGTAAGATTAGAGCTCTTTTGGTATAGAAACAGTAGTTATAACTATGCCATATTCACTCCTGTTCAGTCTTGCACTCAAAGGAAATTCAATGCTTTTGATTTCTTAGGAGCTCGGGGAAATCATTTGGAATTCTCCTTTGGAATCTTCCATATCACCAAACGCCAAACAAGTGGCCATTTAGTGGAAAGATTTTGAGAAGCAATGTGAAATAGAGGTAGGGACTGTATCGTAATATTCTACTGTTACCTTTTGTTTGCTCCTTTCACCCTGAACAAGCTGCTTTAATTTCTCTGAGTCTCAGTTTCTTCATCTGTAAAATGGAAATAGTAAATCCCACTTCACAGACTTGCTATGAGAACTGGAGGTGAAAATAGGCATGGAAATAGCTTTATAAATTATAAATCACTATTCACATACAAGAGATTATATTCTTCAGCATTGGTAATTTTATCATCAGAATTGACTGACAATGAAAAATATCTATCAGTGCTTCACTTTCTCCATGTAAAAAGGATGGTGTGGTCTACAAAGTTTCTTCTAGTTTCAACACTCTATGAATTTATCCTTATAGCAGTTGTGAGAATGCGTGGTATTGGCCAGAGTGGCTGTGTGGGCAAGACCTTCCAAAGTGAGAACTAATGCCTTACTTTCAAATGACTTCTCACTCACATCCCACTTTCCAGTGAGGAAGATCACATCTCACATAGGAGCTGTTTGTGTTTTCAGGGAAGGGATGATGTGGTTACATGAAACATGTTGCCAATGCAGATGGAGAAATGCCACTCTCCTTGAGTTTACAGTTCTAATGACTCTTCAGTGCACCACATATGTCAACTCATAACCAAATGCTGATGTCTCTGAACTCTTGTACCAGAGAGAAAAAAAATTTCATGATGATACACTTTTTCTCACTTTCCTCACTCCAACATACAATCTTTTTTTTAAGATACCTTTCACATACCCCAAAACATGAATTCATTGGCATTTCTCTCGTCTTGATTGAGAAGGTAGGAATAAAAGGGTGGAAATGAAAAAAAAACATACACTCACAAACTGACTGTTAAAATACAATTTTATTTAACATCTAATAGAAACTCTGAGAGTGTTTAAAGGGTCTGGAGATTTTCCTCCAATAACTTCAGGTATAATTGTAAAGGTGTTTGTGAGTCTGTATTCCTTGATTTTGCTTCAACTTAAGGCCATATATAAGTTGAAGCAAAGTAGGCCATGCAATCACAGAGGTTTGGTTTCTTTTCTAGGAAGGGTGACAGTTCTAAAAAACAATAATTATTACTACTAAAGTGCTCAGCAAATGAAGGGCTATTTTCTTCTGAGAAAATGGTTCTTAAATATTTTTAAATGCCTAATTTCTCCCCAGATTCCCAGAAATGTAAAAACTAAATGGAAAGGTCAAGAGAATTGGATTGAATTCGGGGACCACAGCAGAAATGAATACAAATTACTCTTCTCTGAGTTATCTTTTTGAAACACTTATTATTCCACAGATTGTTCAGCTACTTCTCCCCAAACCGCAATGGCTCTGATAGATAATGGCAATTATCTATGGAAAATAGTCAACATTCCTTGATCTGGATTTCAATCTCCTTATAATTTGCTTCCAATGCACCTTCCTGGCCACATCCCTTTCTCCAATCCTCTGTGTATCCTGCATACAAGTCACCTATCATTTTCTTCAAATATTCAAGCAATTTCACACCTCTTTGCCTTTTATCCTTAGCATTCCTTCAGCTTGAAAAAATCTTCTACTTATTGACATCTATTTTGTTCTTTCACCCCATTGAAATGTCATTTCTTCCACAACATTGCTTCTGAACTCCTAAATGGAATATACACCCCGTCTTTCATATTTTGGTAGTGCATTATTTATACCATTATTGAGTACTTCACTCTGACTTGCTTAGAAGTTATAAAGCATCTGTCTTCCCCTCTTGATGATAAGCAACTTAACAAAAATCACATGTTATTCAGCTTTAAATTCCTTAGCTCTTTTTAAGTGGTGAGTGCTTAATAAACATGTAGTGAATGGATGGACAGATAGATGGATGGATGAGTTAGGCAACAGCAGAAGCTGATAGAGTCAATTATGAATTCAGCGTCTTATCTCCACCCTGCCCTAAAACAATTGTTTGGAACCATTTCAGTATGCGTATGCATGTATGTGTGTTGAATATCTGTTACTTTTATTAATATTTTTGTCTGGTTCACAACTCTTTGTTTGGGGAGCAACTCTTACTCATTTCATAGTGATATGTTTGGCTCAAGAGGCATAAATGGGGTTTATTCATTCCCAAATATTGGTGCCAGGCCTAACAGCATTTGATTCATCTGAGTGCAGGCATTAGTTCAGGGACAGAAACATGATCCAAGATGGAAAAATTACACTTTTCCCCAAAACAATGAGCAAAATTAATGGGGGCAACTTTTTTTGTTCTAGGACATTATGAGTATAAAATTGATGTAAAGTGAAGCTACAGCTGTATTTGTTTCCACCATCAGGGGAAGATCCTATATGAGAATAGACATACTGGGGAAAAAAAAACAGATTTGAATATTGGAGAGATAAAAAAATTATGATGATGGTGTTGAATCATTAAATTTAGCCAAGCCTATAGCCTACTTTCCAAAATGTGAGTAAATAAATCCCCCTTTTTATATTAGTTCAAGTTTAATTTATGTTACTTAGAAGAAAAAGAATTCCCATTAACAGACATATTCAAGGAAATTGTCCAAGGCATATCCAAGGAAATTGTCCCAATACTAAGTTGTCACTTTTTCTAGTAAACATTTGTATCTCAGGAAAATTGCTGTAGTCAATTGGAAATTTAGTCAACTCCTGGGATAAGGAAAAAAAATTCCTCCAAAAGCAAGGTATATAAAAATCTATACCTTCATGTCTTCCTTTTACCCCAAGGTTTCAATCAATACCAAGTTCTTAGTCATTAAATCTCTTCTTTCCCAAGTCCATCACTTTGTTCCTTTCCTTTGTCAATGCTGTGGCTCAGACCACCATCCTCTTTTGCCTCCACTCCAGCAGCAGCCTCTCAACCCATCTTTTTCTCTCCAGTCTTGCAACACTTGATTCTGTGAACTGAGTCAAGATGATCTCTCTGAAACTGCCTTTATAATGCTACTTATTTACATGAAAAGCTCCATTGTCTCCTGTTACTCTCAGAAGAAAAGTGCAAATCCTTTGGTTTAACTTACATGACCCTGCCTTTCTATTCATCTTTATCTGTTTCAACTCTTTTATAACTCTACTTACTTGAGCCACATTGACTTTCTATTTAATTCCTTGTGTGTGTCCTACTCTTTCTTTTTTCTTGGACTTTGCATTTCTGTTTTCTTTGACTGGAATGTTCTTCCATCAATTCTTCCCTAAACAGTTTCTATTCCTTTGCAGTGGGTTGAATAATGTCCTCCTAAAATTAATGTCCTCCCAGAACCTCAGAATATAACCTTATCTAGAAACAGGGTTTTTGCAGCTGTAATTAAGTTAAGGATCAAGAAGAGATCATATTGGATTCAAATGGACACTAAATCCAATGAGAGTGTCCTCATAAAAGACAGAAAAAGATACACAGAACCTCAGAGAAGAAGGTGATATGAAGATGGAGGCAGAGATTGGAGTGATGTGTCTACAAGCCAAGAAATGCCAAGAATTGACAATAGCAACCAATAGCTAGGAAAGAGGCATGGGGCAATTTCTCTCTTAAAGCCTCCAAAAGGAACCAACATTTTCAACACCTTAATTTCTGACCTCTGGCTTCCTGAACTATGAGAGGACACATTTTTGCTTTCTTAAGCTATGCAATTTGTAATATTTTGTAATGGCAGCCCTAGAAAATGAATACAACTTTCTTTAGATTTTAGTGTATATAGCACATCCTTTGGGAAGTTTCCTTTTAACCTGCTGTTTTGAATCAAATTACCCTCTGGAGTGTTGTCATAGAATTATCTATAGTTTCCATCTCATAATGTTTAAATGTCTTCTTTGCTTGTCTTCCAATAGGCTGTCTCTTTCTTGATGTGAGTCCAGGAACTTTCACTACATCTGGCACAGACAGGTTTCCATATGCACACTTTAGAATTTACTGTGTCTTATTCCTCTCTGTCATCGTGGCCCCTGGTAGAGTGGCTGCTATATAACAAGTGCTCAGTACATGTTTATTCAGTGGTGGCTTCTTCTGTCAGTTGGCTTGTGTTGTTAGTAGTGCTACAGCCCATTTCTATGACTCTCACTGATCCTTGTCCCCACTAAAGAATAGAGAGTTTGCCCAGAAGGTTTCCATTTGTAGAGCCGTTCATAGTTTCACAGTACTTTCTCATGCATCACTAAGGTGACTACCCAATAACCCCATGAAGCAAGTTTAGCAAGGGCTTTACCTCCAATTTATAGACAAAAAGGCAAATCTTATGCTTAGACAGTGAGATTAGAATTTAGAAGCTCTGATTCCATATTCAGCATTCCTGACCCTAAATCCAAAGATCCCATTAACATTGGGACAAAAACATCTTAATCCTTCAATTATCCATTTGTATAAAATTATTTTCTTGATCACTGTGATAGGAAAACAAAAGTCCATTGGGATAAATTAAGAAGTGTGGCAGGGAGCAGAGGGGCAGAGGGGGTCTAGGGGCATCAATCCCAGGAGAGGCTGTCATGGATCAGAGAGCCACAGTTGTCATAAGGCCTCTAATAGTTTTTCTGATCCGTTCCAAATGTATCTCACCTCTTTAGAAACATATTATGGAGGCAGCAAACCAGTACATGATATGAAAAATAAATCAAAATGGAGGCCAAGGAAAGACTGAATAGTGCATTATTGTTCTGAATAAACCAAGAGGAAATGAAACGGTGAGTTATGCTGTTTCAGTGGTCTACAAAAGCCATGGAACTGGCCAACACTGAGAGCAAGAGCACTTGAGAGTAGATAGCAGAGAACTCTGGTACCAGAGAGGAGGTCAAAATAGCAAAATGTTTCTTTCAAAACTTCCACTTGAGGGGTGTTTGGAAGTTAGTCATGCCTGGGATTTCTAGATTTCTCCTGAGATAAATAAATGATGTTTGCTGAGTTTGTGTGTTGAAATAAACTCAGAACAAAATCCTTAAAAAAGAAACAAACATAAAACAAAAAAAACATAGTATATCTTCTGAGAGAAGATAAACTTTTTTTTACTGGTTAGAAGGAAATGTAAAATGTGTGTAAACAGTATATGCTCCTTGGGAATGGAAAAAATGGAAGAGAGTGTGTTTGTTGAGTAGGTTCAAACAGGAGAAGCCAAAAAGTCTTCATGCATTTGTGCTCCTGGTAGGATACTGTGATTAAATGCACAGCTTCTTTAGATAGTCTGACTTGGAACAAATCTTGGGTCTATTACTAACTCGCCTGTATAATTTTGGACAAGTTGCTTCATTTCACCCTGTCTTAGTAGCCTTGTCTACAAAATGGGGGCAAGAAATATATATAATTCATTGGGTTGTGGAGCAGGTAAAAGGAATTATGATGTAAATGATGTAGAATACTGCATGACACACAATAAGTATTCAATAAATATGAGCCATTAATTTTAATGTCTGTTTTGTGTGGATTCAGCAATGAAAATAGAAAGGTGGAGAGAACAATATACACAGTAGTCAAATGCTCAGACTCTAGGGTCAGAACGTTCCCTCTTATTGCCTGTATGCTACTGGGGAGTGATTTAACTTCTCTTGGGCTCATTTTCCTTTTTGGAAAGATGGAATGAAGGTAGGACCTTCTCTTGAGGTGTTTGTATCATATAAAGGATTTTCTTGATTGCCTGGCATATGGTACAAAGTCTACAAAGGCAGTTGTTACCATTACAGGGTTGGAATTCTTTATGGATTGACGCTGTTTTCACTGAGTACTGAATGCTTCAGCAAGATGCAACATGTAAAACAGTGATGTTTGCATTCCACGGACCACTGGGAGGAGAAGCTAATTTAATTCCCCATTACAAATAAATCTTAGGGAAACAACCCTGCTGAAAGATGATACTGAATTTTTAATTGTAGGGTAAATGATATTTCTGGTTTTGTTTTTGACAGCAGGTGTTCCTTTGACACAAGTTATTTGGGGATGAAACCCTAAACCAGGTCCTACAAACATCCATTATGGCCCTTTGGGTACTGATTTTCATCAAGAGACCTCTTTGGTCTTCTGAGAAGCCTACACAAGTTTGGAAAACTTTAAGAGAACAGCATGGGCATGAGAAGATGACTAAAATGTTTCCCAAAATTCAGCTTTCAATTGTATCTAAAAACATGAATTCAACTTGAAACAGCATACCTAAGCATCACATCTGAGGGTGAGGCACTGCCGTTCAAGCTGGAGGGTGTTCACCTGGACACCCTTTGCCATGGCTTGGAAGCTATGTTAAAGTAGGGGATGAGAAAAGATAACTACTGGCTAATAAGCACATGGTATGAGGCCCTGTCATGAGTATTTTCCACCATTTAATTTTTATCATAAGGCTCTGAGGTAGAGATCACATGGTGGTTCTTTAAGATCAGATGTTTGGGTTTAGGCAGGCTGTGTTTCCAACCCTAACTGCACTGGCTGTGTGAATCTGGACACAATAAGCCTCCATTTTACCATATATAAATTAATATTAATAATTCGACTTCCTGGGTTCTTCTTAGGATTAAGAAGACAGTCCCTGAATGATATTTTGGTGACAGATATAGGCCATTATATTTCCTGCCATAACCTACAGAATTGATTGGGAGAGAGTAAACTACAATGTAAACTATACTCCATGCTTAGTGGCAATGCTCCAAAATGTGTTCATCAATTGCAATGAATATACCACACTAATGAAAGAAGTTGTTAATGTGAGGAAAAGTGGGAGGTCTGGGGAGTGGGGCATATGGGAATACCTTATATTTTTTTATGTAACTTTTATGTAATCTAAGTATCTTTTAAAAATAAATAAAAAATATATTTTAAAAGAAAGAAGACAACACATGTAAAGCTCTTAAAATAATGCCTGTCACATAGTAACTGATCAGTAAATGGAAGTTATTACTGTTTCTGTTTTCTTCATTTTACAGAAAAGGAAACTGTGGTTTTAAGGAGGTAAAAAGCAGCTAAACCTGGAACTCTTAATTAATGGAGGTTTTGGCAAGATGATAAGAAATCCAAGTTTTTCATAGGCTCTGCAAAGTTTTTTGCATATGTCTCTGGACAATTTCCTTGTGCTATGATACTTAACACCCTCCTTCTCAAAAATAACTACAAAAATTACTGCCGCACATATTATGTGGCAGGTTTTGT
>JAQZBX010031300.1:0-26391 GCA_029593785.1 Cabassous unicinctus | reverse complement strand
TTTATCCTCCAGCTTAGACTTAGAATATACACAAGGAAAGGACTGAGAAGAGAGATCACCTGAGTCAGCAAAACCTAGCTGTTTGAAACAGAATATTTTTATCAAAGAATTCAAGACTGCAATAAATAAATAATGGCTTGTTTGCTTCAGAAAATTCTCTCAAATCAATTGTTCTGCATATACAGTTGTACAGTGCCTTATCAAGGCAACGGTTTGCTTATCTGAACAAACAGCTGACTTAACAGGACAATTATTTGTTCATCAAAACTGCTTTCTGCATGTGTAAATTTTCCCCCTTCGTTTTAAAATAAAATAACAAACAGAACACCTACATTATCCACATTTTCATATACATAATAACTTAAAAATTTTAGGAGTTCACCCAAGAATGCAATTAAAGCACCTTTTGCTCCCTAGAACTTTTAATATGTATTCAATGGGGACTATTCCTCCCAGTGGATGAAAACTCCAGCAGGCTAAAGTGTTTTTTGATCAATCTTAGATCATACACTATCCTTATAGTCACTTTAAGTTGAAAACACAGTCTCAGTTAGGAAAATAGAATGTGCTTCCAATATACTAATTACATTCAGTCCTTTTCCAAGGGTCAGATTTCTCACTCACTTCACCCCCAGATGTTCCATGGGTGCTTCAGAGGCTTCTGGCTCTTAACTAGTGCCTCTCTTGCTTTCCTCTCAATGATTGATTTTCTTACAGTCTACCTCACATCAACCCAGGTTTTATGGTACTTCCACTTACTGTTAGAAAGAAATGCAGATATTTACAAAATTGTTCTTTCTCTATGTGGTTCTTTTTCTCCACTCTTCTCTACCCACCACGCAGCCACAGGCGCATAGTCACAGACTTGTATCTTTAGATACCTTAGGCAAGTGTTCAACTATAATAACAGACATCATAACCACAGGGAACCTATTTCCAATTCCTAAGTCATCTCTTGGAAGGCCCTGCCTTCAGGGACTTGGGTTCAGAGGCCACCTCCATCTTTGCCTCTTTGGGAATGATAGTTGAGTGGGATTTGGAGATAATCTCAGACCATGGTAATACTTTTCTCCAAGGAAATACCTTCAGAAACCTTCTGTTTTTAAACACCTTCTTTATCATTTTTATACCCTACATCTAAGCATGTGTTTTCAAGTGTGGTGAAAAAATGCATAGCTCCTTCCTTGGAAATTTGCATTTTGATTTATCTCCTAACTCAGAGTATGGATATTTTATCTCAGGCATTCACAGGGAATTTACATTTAACAACTTGTCACACATGTTTAAAAATTGTACTCTTGAGAGAGAGGGAAGGAGAGAAGAGAGAGAGATGGAATGAGTTTAATGTCATTTACAAAATAAAGAAAGAAAAGAAAATCCTTTTTATTGGTCACCATTACATTAATGGAAGGAAGCAAATTAACGTAATTTAAAAACTGTTAATTGCTACATTGTAGAAATACAGATGGATATTTTTCACATGTATTTTTTAATTTTCCAAATAATTTACAGTAATCACATACTGCATTCATAATCAGGAAGCAAAGTAGTTTTGTTTTTTACTTTTAAAAAGCTAGAAAGAGAATAAACAGTTTTAGGGCTTCTACTTCTATATACCCATCATCTGCTGCGTTATCACCTCAATTCTCACAAATCCTGCCAAGCAGAGACTCAGGCACATGCATGTATCATACAAGAAATTACTATAATATTAAATCCCTTTTGAAGTACGTTGACTCAAATCTAAAGTTAGAAATGCATATATTGGTGTCACACTCTGTACTTTCTCCTCATGTCACTATGGTTTTATTGCCCTCAGACTTCAGCAGGAAGTTTTTTTTTTTTTTTTTTTTTAAACTCACATTTTCAATCTCTGAAAGTCTAAATATGCCTAACTAACGACATTTGCTAAGGTTGGCATTTAAAAATATGGTAAAATCTTCACCGTGAAAAGGATCTTTCACAGTTTAAGAAAACCCACACAGAGGGTAGATTTGTTTTTGACCAGTTAGTAAGCTTAGATATCTCACAAAACACAGGATCCCTTCAAGGCAGCATACACTTAGTTAAGTTTCATTCACAGTGACAGCAGAATTCCAGGCTTCTAATTTTTTCTCTGTATATATTTAAAATACAGTAGACAAACATTTTCAAAGATGTTCTTTTATAAAATGATATGTTATACTTATTTTAGTCTCACATTGACATATGCCTGTGATTGAAAATCACCTTGAAGTATTTAATGATTAAACATCTGCTAATTTCTCATCATAACAACCCTTGTTAGGAAAGAGTGGAAATTCAGTATAATTTAGCTGATGCAATATTGAGCAATCTGTATGAGAACAGCTTGCAAACCTATGCCATTGTTATGAATTTTACTGATGAAAACTGAGAAACACGCTACAATTTTCTTATTTTTCCATTTTTCCCTCAACAAATAAAACATTATTTACTGAACCTTTAACCAGACTTCTGAACTTATGCTAAATGACACTCCATTATTGAGATATTTTTTATAAAAGATTGTGTTACCAGTTGTTAGGTTTGCTTCATATATCTATACATTAAAAAAATATGTACAAAATTTTACTTTTATTTCTGTATAGTTCTAATCTCTTCTACCAGGAAATAATTTATGTGACATTCATATCTGTACCACTCTCAGAACTTTCCATAGTACTTTGTATTCAACAATTATTGTCAAAATTTCATTTGTGGTATTGAATTTTATGTAAATTCATTAGATAACTACTGGGAAGTATGTATATTGCACAGATTATTTAGACAGTTATTATTTAGACAGAGGTAATCCTGCATAAACTGATATTATATATGAAGATTTGATTTATTTGGTTGTCCACTTTGAAAACCAGAATCTCGAAAGCAATACATAGATTCAGTTAAAAAGTTTATCTTTAAAAATCATTGAATTTTGTTTACATTGTTTATAGTCAGACTCTATGAATATAAATAAAAGATTTGTTGATAATGTAAAAATAAGTCTACATTGATAACAGTTTCAAAAAAGAATAGATGAATATATATTTAGATATACCATGGGTGGGAAAACCTTTACTGTAAAGGGCCTGGCAGTAAATATTTTAGGCTTTGCAAAGTCTTTATTGCAACTACTCAGTTCTGTCATTTTAGCATGAAATTATCCACAGACAATATATAAACAAATTAGCACAGCTGTGTTTCAATAAAACTTTATTCCAACAACAGGCAGATAGCTGGATTTGGCTCACATGCTGTAGTTTGCTGATCCTTAATCTAACACATTGTTATGTAAAGACTGTTTTAAATGTTGATTTTCAATTTCCATCACAGACTTAAAGAAAATACTTTTTTGTGTTCTGTTTTGAATTCTTTTTTTGTTGTCTGTTCATATTATTCATATTTTTTCATCCTTACTTGATGATCTTATGGAATTCGTCATTGTGATATATTTGTCTTTATAAGAATCTTTGAAAATTTTTGAAAGTGTTCTGCAGTTTGAGTTCCAATTCCTCAAGTATATCAATTAAATATATATAGTATATCTTGGGAGGTGGGAACCCCTCACAATGTTCTCTACAGAGTTCTTTTGAATGATTTACTTCTTAGGAAAGTCTGTCTAAAAGCATGGTCATGTGCATTCTCTCTCTCCAAACTACTAAGTCCTCTGTGTTTGAATCACTTTTCTATGTACTTAGCTCAGGTGATTGACAAACAACTGAAAAGGAAGGAAAGGAGGGAATGGAAAAGAAGAAAGGACAAGAAGGGGAAAAACTGAGAGGAGGAAAGATAAAGAGAAGTGTTATTTCATTGTTTGGTGGAAAGAGTGGCTTCCTATTTGAAAACTCAGATGAAAATAGTCACTACTTATTGTTTTAAAGAGAATTGAAATAAGACCCAAACACTGTCTAGCAGGAAAACATTAAATGGACACTTGCTGTAGCTAATTATTTTATTGACCCCTTTACTGACTGTGATCTCTATAAGGCAATTATATCTCCCCACCAAATGCCATATGCCTTGTAGGGATTCCCAATGGAAGGAATTAATTTCCCTTCCAATTTGACATCAACTTTGGCCTCCTGACTTGCTTCAATCAATAAAATGTAAGAAGAATGTATGCATGTTACACTTTAAGAAACTTCAGGATCATTTTTATGGTTCTGTCATTGCTTTATCCAGCAATGTTTTATCCACCACAATGACATAGATTGAACACTTCTTTCAGTTTAGATTCCTGAATAAATTAGATAAATGGAGAAGTGAGCAAAGCAGCACCAAAGCTAACCTGGAGTTGACATGTAGCTGATAATTAAATCATTTGTTGTAAACCACTAAGATTTGAGATTGTTACAACAGCATAATCTAGTAATAGTTAAAAAGAAAAAAATATTATAAGGAGTGGGTACTAAAGTAATTAAATATTAAAACAGGTGACATTGGCTTCAGGACCAGCAATAGGCAATAAGAAAATTTTTACTGGAGGTTGGATGTAGAGAATCATGTTATGCCCAGGCCCAAGCAGCTGGTAAAATTGTTTGCTGTGATAACTTGACAGTCATGTATTATACTAATTGAGCCTGTAGTTTGGTAAAGAGTTTCAGAAACAGATTATTTCAAGAGTGCTTTTGTGACTATTGTTAGATTTACCAAAAATCTAAAAGAAAGAGTTGAGTTCAGAAAAGATTTGGCCACTTTGCAATGAAGGATAAAAGAGGAAATAGATTCTTTAAATTGTGAAACTTGCACATTGAAAAAATACAATTGAGCATTGCAAAACAAAGGCAAATAACTATCAAACATTAAAAGTTAAGTATGGATTAAGTTGGCTCACATTATATCTTTTTAGCTGTAATAAAAAGCTCAAGGAACAGAATCTAAGAGTTGGCTGATGGCTGCTATCATTAAAGTCTAAGCAAGTAAAAATAGAGAAAAGGCCCCAATGTATTTTATAAATAACTGAGGATATGACATTAATGAATGGAGGCAACTGAAATTAAATTGATTAAAAAGCTGATACATTAAATTTTAGAGAATTCACTGCCAAAAAGGCAACCAGTGTGGTTCTGTTATTGTTCTTTGCTTTTGCCAGTTAGAAGGACGTGTTCTGAAAATGTCCTGCTTTTTTAAATATGGATCTTAAAATGAAAAAGATACATGAATCATTGAGAGATAAAAATAACAATACCTAGAAAAATAGCCAATATGTTCCATGCATTATGAATGACATATTGCCTTCATTATTTCATACAATCCTCATAAAATAATTAAAATGATGGATTTACAAATAAGCAAAATTTTAAAACGGGGAAAATAAACTTCATATGGTAACATTTGGGAATCAGAATGTCATTAGATTTTTTCACAGAAACAAAAAGTAAAGAGATGATAGAGTAATTTTCTCTGACTTCTGTGGAAATTTAGGTTAGGAAATTTCGAGTAACTATCCTGAATATGAAAGAGACTCAGATTATGTGTGAGGAGTCCAGCTCCTGGTCAAAATCCTATGCGTGATCTTTACGGCCCCACCATAGGCAATTGCAAAGGCTTTACCTGGTAGGCCTCATGAGGGTAAACAGCCCTTCCTGTTTCAGACTTGGTGACTGCTGTGGAGGCAATTGCAGTCAAGGACCCAACCCTTTCTGACCATCCATGTTTGTGCATATCTGCATTCCTAGCCCAGGCATCTTCATTCAGAGGCCTCCTTATCAGGTACTGTATTAGACTGCCAAATGGGTGGTGATGCAAAGTACCAGGAATCTGTTGGCTTTTATAAAGGGCATTTATTTAGGGTAAAAAATTACAGTTACAAAGCCCAAAAGAGTCGAACTCAAGGTTGCTTTCTCTCCAAAGTCAGTTGCCACATGTTGTAGCAAGATGGTGTCTGATCTCTGACTGGTCTCTCCTTCCTGGGCTTCCTCTTCCTCTGAAGTCTCCTTGGGCCCAGCTTCTTCCCATTTCAGCAGCAGGCTGGCATAGGGCTCATCTCTCAGGGCTTCTTATATCAGTCTCTGACAGAGGGCTCATTTCTTACAGGGCTTTCTCAGCTGCTTCAGCTGCTCTGTTCTCATCACAAAGTCATCTGCAAACTATAAGGTGAATGGCTCATCTCTCCCCGGGGCCCTAGGATGAAAAATGATAGTGCTCCCTCTTTCCAGGTGTCTTCTTGAGTGAGTGTCCATTTATATCAGCCCACCAAGGGGGGCAAACACTCAACCTGAGTTAGGCCTTACAGATGTAGCCAAATCAGAAACCCTAAATTGATTTTATCAAATAAACTTAATCAGAGGCCCCTCACTGAATCCAATATAAACAAAGGGTATCACATCCAGAAGAATAGATTAGTTTACAAACTTAATCTTTCTCTTTTTGGGATTCCCCAAAATAATCTCAAACTGTACCTTTGCTGTAACCTCTTTATCTGAAGAAGGGAGAGATCTTGAAGACACTTTTCTCCACTCTGAGTCAGTACTCAGTCCTTCTCCTCTCCTATTGATCAGGATTCCTTTGGCAGTGACTGCTATGATCTCCTGACTCCTCCCTGGTGCAGTTCTATGGGAAAATGGAACAGTAGGTGAGCCTGCACTTCTTCCCGTTTAGCCTCTTGCTTACACTATCACAATGAGTGTTTAAAAGCTTGTGCTTTTTTTGTTTTTTGTTTCATTTTTGGCCTGTCTTAATCAAATACTTTGACAACTAGCAGATCAGCTCTCAACTCAGCTCAACTCTTGGGGTTTGTAAATACCAGACCTAAATAGAGCATTCCTTATTTAATAACAAAACATATATAAAAGGGAAAAACTATGAAAAATATACAATAAAGCAAAGTTATAATAATTAAGAAAAGGAAATAGAAGATATCAAATAATGAATTTGAAAATCTCAGAAGTGAAAGGAAATAGAATATTAAATGAAACCATTTACAAAATAATCATTTGAAAGCAGCATAAAGCTTAATAAACACCAATGAAAACACAATTATAAATATATATAATGACATGCTTGAGAAAATTGTGGACAATGACAGAAAATAATAGAACAAAAATGTTGAAGATAGAAGGATATGGTAGAAAACAAAGCCCAGGCATTATAAGTGTAAAGAAGGGAAATGAGAAAAATAGAATTCAAAATGTAATTCAAAAAGCATGTCTATCAAAGGAATAAATAAATCATAAGAGTTGAGGGCATGCTACATTTACATGTAGAACTAAGACTAAACAATTTTATAATGAATAGTCATGAAATTGAAAGTAAATATTTTAATCATGACAATAAAATATTCCCAAAGCAGAAACTGTAAAAACTATAAATTAAAGACCAAAATAGAAAACAAACAAAAACCCTTTAACACCTAGAAAATAAGTATAAATATTCATCATAACAAGCCAGGAGTAAAAGGAGGAATTGCAAGTGAAACTGCATAATATTTAGAAAATTAAGTGATATGTATATTGGCAACAGGTAAAATGATTAAAACTTTTATAAATGAAAACTCATGGCCAGAGGTATTAATATCACTAACTAGACAAATTCAAACAACTGGATTATTTGCCAAACATTATTTTTAAAGTATTATTATATAAACTTTAAGAGAGGAAAGGGAAAAAATGAATAAAATAATAGGAATTAATAAACTTTGAAACAACGAAAATAATTGAAATTGTAAATATATTCAGGAGCAGGATTTCTGAAAAAGTCAATAAATTGGGTGAACATCTGAATTACTTAAGAAAGAGAGATAAAGCACATACAATGTTATAGGAAATAAGACTGGAAAATTACCTTATGAACAAATGAATTTAGAAGTTTTATGTGAGATTGGAATATTTGCTAAAATACTTACAAAATATTTGGAAATTCTGAATGAAACATGTTAATTTTAAATGTTTTATTAAAATAACTCCATAAGAATTCTTTAAAAAAAACAACAACAAAACTCGAATCAGTTAACAAAGAGCAAATGTAATTTAAAAAGGAATGACATGTGTAAGACTGGGCCAAAATGATTTCACTGGGGAAGTATTCACACTTCAAACCACAAAGGATTTCAAGTCTAATGTTATTTAAAAGGATTTAACAGCTTATCAAGAGAAGTAGTTTCCAAAATACTCTAAACTAGGAGTGTCATAGGTTTGAGCTTCCCTGGAAGCAGACCGTGGAACTTGGATCTGTGTACAAGTTATTTGGGAAGTCATTAAAAGTAGCACTGGTAAGGGAGAGTAGAATTTAGATAGACAAGGGAAGGAAGACAATGCAGAATGCCTTAAAGGTCAGGTTCTACTGATAAGGACCTATGAGACCTGTTTAGAACCTGTCTATATATACAAGCATTGCCCTTCTTATATGTATGGGAGCTAAATTTTTATCTATGATCTCCTATTCTTGTTTGAAGAATCCTCTCAAGCAAATTTACTCTTCAGTATCTGGTCTGTATCTTGCATGGGGACAAACCATGCACTTGTTCTGTTGGTCTGAGCCTTTCCTGGTCAGGAAATGTCCTTAGAAAGAGCATGCCCAGTGTTTGTTGTAGATGTCATTGGACTTTAAGGAAATATTGAGTACCATGAGTATATGGGTGAAACACTAATATCTTCTGCTACAGGCAGTAAAATAATGATGTCAAACATAAAACAAAGAAATAGTGTGTATGCACAATCACATGCATACACCGAAAAGCTCTGCAAACTACAGAAGAATTTCATTGATGAATATTATTGTAAAAGCTAGTGTTATTTTAGGAGAAAAACATAAAGTAGGTATGGTGGATTGACTTTTGTACCCCAGTTTGGACATGTTCTTGGTTTGCATTCTGGTGGATATGGACCCATTGTAATAAGATCTCGTCACCATGTTACTTCAGGTAAAGCATGTCCCAGATGAATAAGGTTGGGCTTTAAGCCAGATTAATGGATTCCTGTGTAGGCAAAGTGAAAGGCTGACAGAAAGAGAAGCCACAGGGAGCAGCCAGAAGCCAGAAGTGAACAGAAACCAGAGGAAAAAGAAGAAGACACTATAATGTGCATAAACATGTGACAGAAAAGCCAAGGAACACCAAAGTTTGCTGACCAGCCAGAAGAAATCAATCCTGGGAGGAAGCAAGCCTGCTAGCTCTGAAACCGTGAGCCAATAAATTTCTGTTGTTTTTACAGCAAGGAAACTAAATAGGCAAGTGGAATTTATTTCACCAAAGAATTATTAATATAAATTTATCTATTTTACTGGCTAAATTAAGAAAAAAGAAGCACATGATTCTCTCAATAGTTACCATAAACTGCCAAACTTCAACATAATGCATACAGAAATGCCTACAATATGATTATTGTGAAACATTGTTAGCAGTGCTCTTAAAATCAGAAAGAAGAAAAGGATTTCTACAAGCACCAGTAATTCTTATTTTTATGGTAGAAATGGTTGCTCAATACCTTTGGGTCCTATTAATTCCCAAGACTAACAACTCAAGAATGACTATGATTTTGAATTTCTCAACAGTTCAGATAAAAATATACATGTTTTAAAATGTAAAGAAACGTTTTTGACATTTTTTTCTGTTCAGTTAATATATTAAATTTTAACACATGTAAAAATAAAACATTGGGATAAACATAAGCATGTCTAAAACTCAATAAGATGGATTTACTGGAGGTTGAATTATGAAAGAGAAAGAATGATCAGCTTTATGGTCCTTGAGAAAACGAGGGAATGGCATCAATTCTTAATGTTCTACTCAGCAAACATAGTAACTACTCTCAAACGTCATCAATACCCCTTATAAAGGGCTAGGAAGGAGAGTTAACATCTTCAGAGTAAGATCAGCTGCCTCTTCTCTGACCTCTCTCAAGTATAAATAAGCTTTTCCAAATTCTGAGTGTCACAAGATACTTTACCTCATCTAGGGGTCTCAAGATTCTCCTTTCCTCCTGACCACAAAGCAATTTTTGGAGGAAATTTTGGATCATTAAATATACAAAATTAAATCTCGAATTTTGAAATAGTAAGGCATTATGGTGTAATACCTAAATGAGTTTGGAATATTTTATTTCATTTTTGCATACAGATTCTCAGCATATGACAAAGACGTATCTAAAGAATTTAAGAGATTTAAAAACACAGTTGAAAGAAAGGGAGTGACCATCTTATACCAAAAGAAGAATTTCTCTTGGTGATAGGTGGAAAATTTTTCCACGTATGCATACATTTAATGGTGTAAACCATTATTGTCAAACCCTCCCTTTCTAAAGAGTAGAGGGTGGCACTCTTTTGGCCATGCCTGGGGTTCTTCAGTTTAGGTATCAGATGCATTTCTCAAACTAACTTTGCAAATATGGCCATCTTCCGTTTTAGCTTTGGCCTCTCGCAGCAGAGAAAACATTTTATTAGTTAGAAGTTCCTATTATCCTTCAAAGAATACTGATTTAGACATGACTCCTTTTGTTTCAGGGAATATATTTAGAAAATCTTAAATTATGTGGATAAGGAAAGCTGCCCTAGATTCAAAAGAAGAAAATAAAATGAAAGAAATAAAAGGAAAGAAAGCAAACCAGACCAAAAACAAACAAATAAACCAGCTACATAAGGATTTAAGAAAGGATATTTCCCTATAATTGCTCACTTTCAAAGTCCATCCTTCCATCTTTGATCCTTAGAACAAGAAAAGGATATCATGAGATTTATTCCTGCCCTCCCCACCTCTTTCTTATGATTTCAGTATCTGAGGAAAAAGGAATATCACTGACAATTCAGTACATTTACAATTGCAGAGTCAGAATTTCTTCTCTCCTAGACCATGCTCCTTCTATACTTCTCAGGCAAACATTATCAGAACAGATATTACAGAGTATGTGCAGACTAATAAATTAAAAATAAATCCATCTACACCACACCCAAATCCAAGGGTCTGAACTTCTTCTTCACTGATCTCCAGTTCTGCCCCATAACTGCTTACCATATGGAGGTGAACAATTTCATTTCTATGGCTGGAGTTCCCGATTGATTTGTATAACACTATTTTGAGTTACTGTGTTCTTTACCTGACCTGGCTCCTATAGAGCATGTTTATCTACTATGGGGTATAATTGACTTAATAGATTGTAACTGATCTGTTTGTGCTTATACAGCTTAGCTGTTAGCAATTTTGCAGGAACATTTCTTCATTTGAGAAGAGTTAAGGCAAGAAGCTTAATGCCATTTATGTGGGCCTTGAATATTGGGAACTCGACTTCAGGTGGTTTTGATAGTCACATATCAACTTCCATCCCTGTGAAGGTTAAATCTATGTGTCAACTTGGCCAGGTTATACTTTCCAGCTGTTTGGTCAAGCAAGCATTGGCTTGATTGTTTCTGTGAGGATACTTTGTAAACCATAAATCATCAGTAAGTTGATTGCATCTATGGCTAATTATATCTACAATCAACTAAGGAGATTGCCTTCAACAATGAGAGAAGTCTCATCCAATCAGTTGCTGGCATCAAAAGGAGAAGTGAGGATTTCAGCTGTCAGAAGGAAGAATTTCCATCTCTACTTCAGCCAGCCAGCCAGCTTCTCTTGGGGAATTCATTGAAAACCATCATTGGAGTTATCAGTTTACAGCTTGCCTTATGGAATTTGGACTTGCTCTTCCCTGCAACCACATGAGGCAATTCTTATAAAAATCTAATAATATATGCATGTATCTCGTCAGTTGGTTTTTCTAGAGAACCCTTACTAATACAATCCCTAAGTTAGATTAGAATTTGATATTTCTGATTCTACTTTTCTGTGCTATCCCTTAAAAATCTCAATGCCATTCTATTCTCTTTCTCTTTATTATTGAATCTCATAAGTGAGAATACTAATCCTGATTTTTTATTTTTGAAGAATTTTATTATAATTAGCACCACTAAGCAGGTGCTCTTTTGAAGCCAATAACATAGTCTAAATTTCTTTTTGCAACATATCTTATTTTAACCGAAATTAAAGATCTTTGTACTTCAATTGGCAAATCTCTGAAACTTTCCACATTAAGTGGTTGAGCAAACACACTGACACTTCTTAAAATTCTCACATGTGGCCTGCAAGATTGCTTGTTAGATTTCTCTGTTTCTCTACCTCATACATTTGCCAGCATTACAATAATTTTGGTCATTTCATAATTCAAAATGCATATCTCTTATTTCTTATAATGTACTTCTCCCAAATACTCTCGGTTTTCCCCAGTACAGTACTTCTACCAGGAGCTCTGTGGAAATATTAGCTTTTGATTTGCTCAGAAATCATGCCATACATGATAGCATTAATTATAATAACTCTTAATACTGGGTTTATATTGTGGAACAAGAAGTTAGGCAAGTCCTATTGCCTGTCCTAAAGTAGCATGCCCTCATTGAAATGTATGCTTGTCTAATAGAAACATTTTATGTAATATAAATATATAATACAATTCATTAAATAACATCCCATCTTCAAGACAATGTTCTAGGCAGTGTAGAAATTTAGATTTAAATATGGTGCCTCTCCTCCAGCAATCTAGAATCGATGTGGGAGGGAAGTCTGTAAAATTATTATCTTAATGACAAGTACTAAATTGAACAACAAATACAATGTCCAGGAAGAAGAGAAAGAGGGAGGATTAATTTTACAGGATGGTGTCAGTAAAGTTGCAGATGTCACAAGGTTCATCAAAGATTTCATGCTGTGTCACTTGAGGTAAGTAGGCAAGTTACCAATAAGATATTGACAGACCGAGAAATATGTAAGTATACTCCAGAGAAAATGACATGACCAGATCAAAGACAATGAGAAATGTAAGGCATTACCAATGGCAAGCTATCAGGTTTAACTACTCACCAAATATTTACTAAACATCTCTTATGTACCAAAATTTGTTCTTAGTGCTGAAAATTAAGCAGTCACCAAGAGGGATAAAGTCTCTGTTCCTGTGGAACTCATTGTCTGGTGGAAGTAGTTATGGCAGTTGACAAGAAACTAAATATAAAAAATCAATTTTGAAAAAAAAATATATTAGTATTATATTGTGAATTAAAATATGGTATATAATAGAGTGTGTTTGGGTGGCTACTTTTGATTGGTTTTGTAGGCAAGAGGTCCTTGTACTTAGGTGAAACATACAGCTTTCTGAATGCCTCTTGTGTGCCATGCAATGTTAAGTACCTGGTATTAAATTTCTTTTCCTCTTTCAACTTCTCTCTAAAAATATTATATACTATCTGCATACATATACACCCACATATATAATGCCCACATATATACATGCATTAATGGAAGAGGTAGTATGCTAACAAATTTTTTAAATGGAGACAGAAAATCTCAGTTGAAATCTTAATTCTACCACTAATTGTGAACTTTTGGTGGTTACTTGTTTTCTGATATATTCATTGTTATCCTTAATAAGAATAGCAGTGGTTTAACAAGGGAGCTGTTAAAAAAAATAAGAAATGAAATAATATATGCGGATGAACTTTGTAAACTATACAGAGATAAGTAAATTTAAGAACATATCAACATCTCCACATTATCATTATTTGTTTACATATTTAATCACAAAAATGAAAATAGTATCATCATAAAAGTCACAGTGACTTAACTTGGAATTATCCTTAGCTTAGCTCTAACTACTTCAGTTACAGATAGATATTGTAACTATCTATCTGTTATTTCTTAGAAAATTACTAATAAATATGAATTCTATCAGGGGACATTTCATATAGACAAGAGATCTTCTCATATAAGTTAAATGCCTCTAAAGAATGCATCTTGATAAAGCTGCAGAAGCAATATAGCAGAAAATGTTTGGTGGTAGTTTGGAATTTGAGAGTGGCTAAGGATCATTCGAGTTTGCCATAAAACAAAGTTTAATCTTGAAATTACAAATCTGTAGGTTTATCTATACTTCTTCATTTTGTAATTAATTATATATTAAAAGATTTTCTGGAAAATTAAGAAAGAGGAAATTTTCACCTAAAGCCACATGTTTTCACATTAAAGTATATAAACTAATTTCATTTCCTTCTAACTTATTGTAATGCTTTTAAGGAATTCAAAGTTGATTTAGAATTAAAGAGTATGGCAGGCATATTTATTTCTTTGGCAATATGAACACAAGGCATTCTTTTCTCAATTTACAAATTAAACCCCTCTCTCTTTATTTTATTCTCTAAATATATTCAAGTAGGGGAAGCAGAAAAGAAAATGGTGATTTTATGTTTATAATATTGAGAGCTTGGAATATGCTCAATATTAGCTGTGGGCATCTGAGGTTAAATGATTACCAATGTGAAGATATTCATAAGAAAGCTGTATATATGTATCTGGAGTTGACAAAAAAAATTAATCACAAGTGTAGTTTTGGGGATCATCAACATCAGTAATGACAACAGGCCAAAGTGCAATAATCATTTGTTGTTCTCATGAGCACTAAATTCTACCCACTTCTTCAAATTGCTTTTGTTTTAATTTTAGCTGGATGTCTTTTAGAGAGTCCTCAATGTTAAGATTGTATCTATCTACATATCTATATCAATAGCAATATTTAATGTGTATCTATATAAATACAGCAAATATATAATCACCAAGGTATTACATACGACTAGGTTATTATTGAGTAAGTAACTCAATGATAGGTTAGCTTTAGTATTTTAGGTAGACCAGAAGAATTTGAAATTCAGCTTCTGGGATCAGAAACGCTAAGCATCAAATCCTAATTATGTGGTGTACATGTTGTGATTATCTTGTACAAGACAGCCAAATTCTTTCAGTGTTTGTTTCCAAGTCAATAAAATGGGAATAATGATGATAGCTATCCCATGAGATATTGTGAAGATAAAATGAGAAAATGCATTTGAAATTCTTAGATCCATGTCTTCTGCATGACATTTGCTCAAAAATATATCTATCCTTATCATTACTTTCATTAGCATATTTATTTTTTTCTAATTTTTTCCCAAACCTTAATAATCCTAGAGTTATGCAGCACAAAGAATAATGATATAAGGAACATGTCACTGTCTGAGGAATTCTAATACAATTATGTTTTAATTAGCATTACATGCTTATTTCTCATTGGACAAATCTGTGTCTGAGAGGCTGGCTGAATCAGCTCTCAAAGCCAATTTGAGAAGCTAGAAAAATGCTTGCCTAGAAGAAAGGTAAGATTGTTCAGTCTCCTTTAAAGCCATATCATTAGATAGTGGCCAAGATAAGCATAAGTATCTTGTGACAGTTTGGGAAATTTTCGTTAAGACATAGTTAATACACTGACTTTGCTTCAATGCATCATGACATCTTCCAATCTTCTGCCTGGAATGGATTCATGATGGTTGGAACTCTGGTTGCTGTTTTGGACTAAAGACCACATTGTAGGTAAAATGATGGGGAACAGAGTTGACAGCCCTCTGATGACTACTCCAGGAAATTCAAATGAGAGAGAAATACATTTCTATCTTGTTTGTTTTGGTTCCCTATTACTGACAGCTGCATGCAAATATAATGAATTATATGGAGAGAAAATAATTCGAGAGCTAGTATGGAACCATTATATAATTATGAATGCTATGTTTTGAGAAAGGATGATATGTATTTCAAAACATCTCTTTGGGGAGAAATATTAAGAGGTTAGAGTAAATTCTAATAAATGTTGGCAAATAAATTGACCAATTATTTATTTCTCCTTCCACAGTATAAACGATAAAGAAGAACACTTGAGTCTGGTTCCTATTAATGGACCGAAGTCATAAAACTCTGTGCCACATAAGACTGAAGCCTGGAATTGTTTATTAATCGCATATTTTTAGGGTCAGGTTCATTTTTATTCCCCTATAAATTTCCTATGAAAAGTAGCTATGAAGATTCCTCAGCAATCAGACACCTGGAATCAATCAGGCGCTAGAACATGCTACAAAATATGCACAGCATCTCACCTACTGCTCCACATTCAAGGAGAAAATCTGGTCATAAGAAATAGGCTGCTTTAATTTTTTTAAATTTTTTATTTTTTTTATTGTGGGTAAAAATCAAATTTTTCACAATACATACCAATATTTGTAAAATGATATATAAATACATATGCATATATGTGCATTTGTTTAGATAAATGTTGTTATATATATATATATATTTTTTAAAGGTGCTTAGATTACCTAAATATTACTCAGAAATTACAGGGATTCCCATGTAATAACCTACTTTAATAAGGATGGGCAAAGAAAGGGAAAACTATATCATATTTTTCACTTTGTCATAAAACCCTGAAGAACAGATTTTGTATACTTGTTTGTTCATTTGACTAATATAATGGGAATGAATATTGCTTCATTTAATTGTTTCTACCTAGATGGTGGAAATATATTTAAAATCAATAGAAATTATGGAAGTTATAGAATTTTTCTTAATACTTATCATCATTAGGATCATCTGAAACATATAAAATGAGAGAAAGCATATAATTAGTGAAAATAATTATTTCTATAAAGTATTGTGATATCCATGAAAAATAATACAAACTCTGTTAACCTTTCCAATTTATAGAAATATTATATATTTTTTACTTTATCAGTTGATATGAATATAAATTTATATATCATCACCAATTATTACAAAAATGTTTGGACTGATGTGGTTAATTTATACATAACCTGTTTCAATTTTAATCAGACACATCATTCTCTGACAATTAAATTTCTTAAATATATAGAGATTGGGATGGGTCCTAATTTCATGTACAGAAGAGCAAATTAATTATACAAGTTTTTTCAAAATTTTCCATCTGGGAACAATTAACAATTAAATTAGGAAAAAGAAAAACCACACAATTCTTTTTTTGTGTGTGTGTGTGTGTAATTCTAGAGTTTCACTCATTTATTTTTTTAATTTTTTTTTATTTTTTAAAAGATACTTAGATTACATAAATGTTACACAAAAAATATATGGATTCCCATATGCCCCACTCCCCACACTTCCTATACCCTCCCACATAAACATCCTTCATTAGTGTGGCACATTCATTTCAGTTGATAAACGCAACGACAGATATAGGCCATTGTATATCATCACATAACATACAGAGCTATGTGGAGAGAGTGTAGACTACAATGTGAGCTATGGTCCATGCTTAATAACAACACAATTCGTGTATGCAAGACCACTTTCTTGTGCATCCCAGCTTGAAGGATTTTTTAACTAATAAATCCTTCGTGTCGCCTCTACCTGGAAATGAAATGCCCAAGAGTTTGCTTTCAGCCAATAGACGTAGCAGGAAATTGTCTTATTAAGGCAATAGGTGGAAATGACTCAAGAGTGTACTTTTCAAGTATAAATAATCACCAAGGATTATCAAATTCATGAAAAGAGCTGTCAAAATCAGGTAAATAACATAGAATATACAAGAGAAAAGAATAAAATATATAGGCCTAAGTCAGAAGTTTCAACACAAGCCTAATAGGTGTAAAGAAATTTTGAACAGAAAAAACAAAACAGAACATGGCGCTAACGATAAAATCAATGAATAATGCATTGATTATGATTCCCATCATACACTTTACTCCATTAGCCTCATGCCTGTTATAGTATTTTCCTCTATTATATCACCCTATACTGTTCCCATCCTCCTCTGCCATGCCCCCAACACTTTAACTTTTACCAGGCTCTTTCAGAAAAAGAACTGAAAACCTCATGATGACCCATTCAGGAGATGGGGATACTAATCAGCAATCCCCCAATTCCTTTATTTTCCTTGAGAAGACAGATTTATTAATGTTTCATATTTTTTTCCTGGTCAGGTCATATAGATGAGTGTTGCTATTTTTGATTTATAGTATATTAAAATATAACTATGCTTTATGTTTGTCAACATAGATAATATAACTTCTGTTTCTTTAATTATAAAGGGAAAATAGTTAATGTTTTATAGGAAGCAAAAATAACCCAGGCTCCAAACTATTTTATCTTTTTCATCACAAGCTTCAGTTTAGGTAATTATGACACACCTTAGAGTAATTTCCTATTCAGATATTTTAGACCACATCACATTATGAGCTTATTTTTTTAATGATTTTTTTTTTTTAAAGATACTTAGATTACATAAATGTTACAAAACAATTATAGGAATTCCCATATGCCTCACCTTCCACACCTCCCACAACCTCCCACATAAACATCCTTGATTAATGTGGCATCACCTGCAATGGATATATACATCCTGGGGCTTTGCTATTAAGCATGGACCATAGTTTACATTGTAGACCACACTCTCTCCCACGTAGTTCTGCATGTTATATGATGATATAAAATGGCCTATATCTGTCATTGCAATGTCACTCAGGATAATTCCCACATCCCGAAAAAGCCCCTGTATTACAACTTCTTTTCCCTCTCTCTGCCCCCAAAGTGTCCAGTGGCCACTGGCTCCATATTAATGTTGTAATTTCTTTCATTGCTTGAATCACAATATGTCTATAACAGAATACCAGTAAGTCCACTCTAGTCTATAATAAGCTTATTTTAATGCAAACCATATATCAATACTAAAGTTGTTAAGGGTAGTTTAAGCAGAGAAGGTAAGTAATATTCTTTTATATGATAACCATATAAATCTAAATAATATTGCAGTATAGTTTTCTTAATTGGAATGTAACCTGCATCCATTTCTATCCATGTTTCAGAATAATTGAATTGCTATCATTATTCTTAATGTAGCAGACCTAACATCTTATATCCATATTTTTGTGATACAAATATGAATAAATTAAACCCTTGAAAAAATACATTCTACCTTGATTTTAAGACATGAATTACAAAAATGGGCATGCATTATTTTCTAGATTAAATATGTATAATATTTCATAATATAGCTACATTCTTTAACAGAAATTTATGAACTCAAGAGACTTGAAATAACTTTGAAAGGCATTTTTATCATTGAAAAATAATGTGACACTAATGAATCAAAAGACAAAAAGCAGTTAACTATTTGAATCGTGGAATATTTAGTTCCATTAACACTTTCAATGGATCTGTAAATGTAAATCAATTGCCTTTCAATATCTCTGAATCCATATATCCATATGAAACCCATTTTACATCATTTGACTTTATGGAAACAAAAGGATGCTTGGACTGACATAATTTTTCATACATATCTACCTGTTTTGCTTTTGTAGAGAAAAACTTTTAAATACATCTGACTAAAAGATACATCTTAGAAACATGTCACAATGATCAAGCATCAGAAAACTCAGGCATATTAAATTTCCACAAAACTCCTTTACGTGCCAAACATTGTATGTGTCAGACATTATGACTGACTGGAAATATAGAAAGACAAAAAAAGATTACTTCCAAAATGTTTCCCGTGAGCGAGGGTCCTAAATATATGCATAAATCTGCACAACCAATATTTTTCTATTTTATTTCAGATGTATATCATAGGTTGATTGGGCCTTAAATCTTCTTAATAAATGTTCATCGTAAAATCTAAAAACAAAACAAAACAAAAAAAGCATTTGGATAGAATTAAATAAAATAGTTAAATTCATAGAATTTATTATTCCTTTTCCTAAATTATTTTGTTAAAATATGTGATGTCATAATATAAGTAGTCAATAGATTTGCATGCATTCTTCAATAGGGAAAGTAATAGTGTGTGATTGTTAAGAACATGAAACCTGAATTTCAAATGCTTGAGATCAATTCAGGTGTCATTATATGCTATCTAATCTTGGGCAATTTTGCTAATTCCTCCATTATTTGATTTCCTTATTAATATAATGGGTAGAGTAAGGTACCTAATTCAAAGGATTTTTGTAATGATTAGAAAATATAATACTTTCAAGACATCTAATATATGCTAGTCCACTGTAATGGTTAAATTGATAGGTACTTTTATCTATAATACATTGAAAAATTGTTTATACAACAATTTGAAAATCAAGATAAAGTTCTTTTAATGAGTAACATTGTTTTCTGTTTTAAATAATCAAAAAAACACAGATCATTACATTCAGAATTTATAATAAAACTTTTTAACATCGATAGTTATTTATATTAAACAATGTTTATGGTTTAAATTATGATGCAATACCAATAGAAAAATGAAATATTTTACATGTATTGGAAAAGCATATGCCTTCAAACATTTCCAGCCTGATATTTTTAAAACACAAAAACATTTATTTTGAAATACACAGTTCCAATTACGCTTCAATACATTAACAATAACAGAATTATTTCATATGAACTATTTAACTATGGCTCCCAGGATTTTGAAATGTACTACATCCAACTACTGAAAAATGATATAATATTTAATCACTTTATATATTAGAACATATTACACCACAATAGACTACATTATAAACATACTAACTTGCAGATTATATTTAGTCTAATTAATTTGATTTATAGTTATAATTGTATCTAAACCAAAATTTTTGCCTATTTATTTCCAGTAGCACACCTATAATTGTTTGCTAGAGAACTTTTATTTTTGCTGTATTTTCTTTATTTCTTTTCCTCATGCAGTTCTCTTTCTACCTCACATTAATTTGAGAAATAAAAATATATGAAACCTAGTTGAAAGAGTCATGCCATTTGTCTTTTCCCCAAACTATTTAATCTAATTGAAATAATTTCCTGAGGCCCTTATTCTAAATTGAACCTTTACTCTGAGACACCTTAATCCATTCAGAGATTAAAAAATAGGTACGCCAACCCCACAATTACTTTGTTCTTTGCAAAGAGACTGAGCATAAATCAGACTTTATTACTCAAGGCGTTTTTCAAGGTTATATTTTAATAGGTGGAGGTGAGGGGCTGCTGCCTCTGGCAATCCTACAACTCCCTGCATTCGTGTAGTATCTCCATTCACTTTTGTGTATGCTTGCAGCTTGTAATAGTTATTCAGTTCAGTTAACTGGAATATGTATGTTTAAATACAATGAGACAATTTATCAGTGCCCTATTATATAAGAGGATTCTGCAGAAATGATGATAAACTTTATTTAATTAAACATATTTGGCTTTATCAGTTTTTTTTCCCATAGTTACTTGCTGCCCACTCGAATCCTTTACAAAAATAACACAAAAACTTTTCGAGTACTGACTCTTGAGGACTTTTTTGTTTATTCTTTTACTTGTCAAAATAAAAAATAAATGTATAGTTTACATTTATCATGTGCCAGGTCTTAGACTTGCCCCTTGAGCTCATGGAGCTTAATTGTGAAATACAAATTAAATAAATGAAAAAATTACTTTTCAGTATAGGTTAGTAGGAGACAGAATGTGGTTGAGAAGGGGAAACTGATATTGAATGTATTTAGAATGTTTATTAAAGTCAATTGTAAATATGTGGTAATGAATAGAGCTGATGGTAGTACATTATAATGAATATAACAAACACTGCTAATTTATAAATGTGATTGTGGTGAAAGGGGTAGTCTAGAGAGGTTAATGTTAATTAAAAGAAAGCTAGAGGATAATCTAGGGGCTGTATAACAGTGATTTGGGGTTGCTAAGTCTTGTGGTTGATGATATAAATACAAGAATATTCTTCTACTGCAAGGTATTAGGAATATGGTGATACATGGTAAATATAAAACTAATGTAACATAGACTATAGTTGGTAATATTGTAGTATTTTTGTTGCAAAGACAAAGAAGGTACTATAACAATGCTAAAGGTGAAAAATGAATATGAGGTTTAGTCTTATATGTATATGATTAAGCATTCTTTGCTTCATTGACAAGGAGGCCTTGGTCATGCCATTTAACCAAACTGTGCTCATTTATGTATCTTTCTGAATACTGGAGAAATAACTGAGTTTGTTTTTAGGATTAAATGAGATAAATTTGCCAGAATTTTTAAAAGTAATATTTCCATACTATTAGAGCTGCCTTTTGTTTGTTATTTTATTATTTGAAGTTGAAATTAAGTTTACTTTAAAAAAAAAAAAAGAAAAAGAATGCACTTGATATTAAAGTTCTAAGGCAAAGTAATATGGTTGTTATGAAAAAATGCAACACGATACTGGTCATAAACCAGGTAGTAAGGGTTCCATGTAGAAATAATTCTTCAAATGGGATCTGAAAAATCTTTTACACTGAGGAAGAGTAAAATAAAACTCAAAGTCTATGTAGCCATAAATAAATTAACTAGGTTTAAATTTTGTATGTTTTATATGAATGTAAATGCATGTGGCACTTAAGAGCTCACTTTAAAGAGCTGTACCTCTTTTGAATTTCCCCTATTAATTTGTGGTTTACTTGCTTTTTTGTTATTCATAGATTTTGATAACCTGCTTTTATTTCAGAAACTATATGTCATCAGTAATCTAGATTTTGCTCACACATTGATCTTATGCTTGATAAAGTGCATTGTTTTAAGATTTTATCAAGCAAAACCAAAAAAGTTAACTTACTCAATGCATGAACATATCTTCTTGTGTATACATGAATATTATATAACTATGTATTTAAATATGAAATAATTACTATTAGAAGACATAAGCCTAATATACTCAAATAATTACAAGTTTCATAATGAATATTTGAAATATGTTCTCCTGCAAACATGTAAATATTTACTTGAGTCAGACATATGCATTGCCATGAATACATTTATTGTTAGGAAAAACAATATCTACTTAATAGAGTTTTGTGCCAGACACTCTGAGTAGAAACAATAGGAGGAATTAGCCAGAAGGAAGGACCATATCTTGTTCAAGAATAGAAGATAAAGGTAAGCTATATCTATGTCTATATCTATATAGAGTTATATGTAATTTTAAAGAGGTATATAGATATATATATAGTTATATAACTATAATTATTCATATTTAACTTTTAAAGATTTCAGCAGATTGATCTTTGGGGAGAAGCTTCCTCAAGCTTTTTGAAAATTAGGAATTAGTGAATATTAAGCTAGATGTTGTCTGCTCTTTTGTAGCCATTGAAAGCAATTGCAGGATCAGAGACTATAGAGTTTAAAATCTGATTTCTTTTTACTCTAAAGAGCAGGTTGATATTTTTCTTTTACACAATTGAGGGAAAATATAAGTTAAAAAATCATAAGATAAATTTAAGTAAACTACTTAATTGTTGATATCAGCTCAAATACTCATCAATCATCCATAACACCTGAAAATAATTTAAATTTTCTTTGAAGTTTCCCAAAGAAAGGCTAAAATTGGATTTCCTAGTAATCATTCATGGGATGGGATGTTCCTCAAAACTATTTTTCTATTTTCACATCCAAAGTCTCTCTAAAATTTTCCCATTTATTTTCACTCTCATTACCTTCTCCTCACCTGCTCCTCTGCTACATATCCCATTCCCTAAATGTCCAATAACTAATCCATTTTAGACTCCTATAATATTCTCTTGTAATATACTCATTCTTAACTTTTCATAATAAAGATCAATTTAATCACTTTGTTTTCTATTTTTTTAATAGCCGTCAAGCTCTAATTACATATGCAATACAGTTGAGAACTTTAGAGACCCACACAAGAAATAAATAAGATGTTAGGAAAAAGAACTGGAAAAAAAAATATTTATACATCAGATTTCAGAGCCTTTTCCTCCATTTTTACTTTCTGGCTAGAAATAGAATTTAGTAAGCTACATTTAAAAGGATTTAAATCTGAAAACTCAATGCTTGTACTTTTTAATTCCAGAAAAAACATAAACATATCAAAAAGACTCTCGATTTCCAAATAAGATTACATCAGCTTACAATTGTTGGGAAATTGTACCAAATTGCTTATTAACTTTGAAAAAGAGAGTAATTTTTTTTTTTTTTTTGCAATGAGTCAAACAAAACTAATTAAAAGGGTCACATATTCAAGCCAAGGTGCATAAGTTGTAAAACACACTATATTTTATAGATTCTATTTTCATTTACTTTCTTGCAATTCCTTATTTTCTAATTTTTTTTTGCACTTTTAGAGAACATAACTTCAAAAGTACATATTCTTAATTAAAATACTCATTAATGCATTTTTCTCTATATGAAAACCTAACTTGTCTAGCAATCCTCCAAAAGAGAACAAGAATAGTTTTAGCTTCTCTCTCTTGTAATTTCCTCCTTTCTTTTTCTCTCCAAATTTTAAATTTCAGTAAAGGTTTCAGAATATAATACTTGAAAATTAACCACATCAAACAGGGCCTAGAAAGCAGTTTGCTCAAAATGTATCTTTCAGTCAGGCTTTAGGCTGAAGCTTGTTTTCTGATAATGATTTGTCATCTCCAACAGACTAGAAATTACTAAGATTTATTCAGCAGAAAATCCTATTCACATTTTCTGATCCCCTGGAAGGATACCCAAATACAACAGTGATAAGCACTCTCATACAGAAAGGTTTGGGACTGTAATTCTTATGCTAAAAATTATCCCATTTGGTATAGAACTTTAGTTTATAGTTTAGAGGTTTAATCTAAAACTCTGCATGGGGCTTCTTCTGAAAACCAAGATTTTCCCACTAGGGATGGCCTAGACTATTTGTACTATTGAAGATATTGGAAAATTCATATTCAAGGGAGCATCATAGGAAATTTTGTTACATTTACATTGAAAATTGAATTCATATTCCCTCAGTCTAGGAAAATCTGTAAGAGGTGATGGTGCATGTGATTAGGAAACAAAGCTACCTATAGCTAAAAATGGAAGAAATTACTCTCATATTATTCTTGATGGAAATGTTTCTTAGTCAATGATGACATAAAACTTTAAAAACTGTATCTGTATTTACACAGCAAATAAAATTTATATGGGCATGACAAAATAAAAGTTGGTAAGAGAGATGAAAGGTAATGAGAAAGTTGAGAAGAATGAATGAATCCATAGAGTCACACTGACTTTTCACAGTTTCCCCAGAACTTTAAGAAAGTGAGCAAATTTAACATCGTTAGGTAATACAAGAATCATTAGGTACTTATATACAAACACACACACATCTATAAACATAATATAGTGGTATACTTCTAAAACACATTGGTTTTGGAATCAATGAAAACAAAACCCTGTGAATAAATGAATTACTGTTACTCAGTACATCTCAAGTTAAGGTTTTTCTTTAGTTCATTATTTTGGCACAACTTTTAAAAAAATTAAATATCTTTGTATTGTGCCTCATAATTACCTTTAAGTATCTTTAAATAATTAGATTAAATAATTATGTACCATTGCCAAGTTAACAACTTGACTCTTACCATATTTTGACTGGACTTTTATAATATTTTAAAATCAATTTTCCTGTTCTAAACATGGATCACTTTAATATATTCATCGCTTTAACTGTGGATGGATGAATCATTATTAAGTACAAATCAAATAGTAGCATTTTCATCTTACATGCTTTAGGGACTCATCATTACCTTCAAACTGAAATCAAAACAATTTTAATTCAAATCCCTTTATGATCTGGGTTTTGCCTCCATTCCCTTGTACTAACATATGCTTTCAATTTCACCAGTCATGAATTTACAATGAAAATTGCCTAAAAATGCAACACAATTTAGATTCCTATGGTATGCATAGATTACTTATTTCTGAACTTCGGGCAAAATTGTTTGCTTATTTCTCAAGATTCAGCTGAACATGTTTAAAATGGGCTCAGGGTTGCAGTCTGCTTTGTGCTCTACCTCCAAATCAGCTACATTCTTTTAATGCAGTACTATTTATTTGTAAAACTATAATACATGTTTAAAAGAATCAAAATGCACAACAAGATTGAGAATATAATTTACTATATTCAGAGTGCATTTTGGGGGTCCAATAATTTATGTTCCTAGAATTCATAGAAATGTCAAAGTAAAATGAATTTTCAGATTGTATAATCATGCATTTTAAAATAAAATGTTTACAGAAAATTTGAGTAAAATATTTTAGATTGTAGATGCAAATGCTAAGATCTGTAAATATGATAATTTTTGAAAAACTGCATTTTAATCTTAATTTTTTTTGTTCTATGTAATTGATACTTGGGATGTGTATTTTCTGTCCAAGTGAGCAGAAATAGTGACTGTAATACAATGAATATTTGCTAGTGTTTGTTTTTGCTTTTTATTTCTTCATTTTTGTTTCTGAGTATATGTTCACTTAAGCTATAGGTATGAAGCTTAACCATTCACACTAGCTTAAAAACATTATATAATGTGGATGGGAAAACTTCTTTCCAAACATTTTTACTATCTGCATATATGCTATGTGAGATTATTAGCTTTTTAGAACATAAAATATTGGAATATGAGAAGAGATGCAGAATTGAACGGAAGGCTTTTTTAAAGCTGTTGAGTCAGTATCGTTGCCCCAGAAGAACCAAAAATAATGCTTTCATGAGAAAATATTATAAGGAAAATGATCCCAATGGATTGCAAACTGTTTGATATGTGGCACACGTGGCTGAT
>JAQZBX010031299.1:0-26395 GCA_029593785.1 Cabassous unicinctus | reverse complement strand
CACACACACACACACACACACACACACACACACACTTCTCACAACACCACACTTAATAATTTAAAACACCTATTATGTGTGAGAACAGGTGTTTGTCCTGGAGGTGCTGAGATGCACAAGACAGACTCACTGACTTTAAGGAGCTCACAGTAGTCTTGATGGAGAGATGAGTACACCAACAATGAAAATATGCAAGTGTAATGTTATAATAGAGATGTACCATGGGATTAAAAAGGAGGGGCTCCTGATCTACTATCAGTGGTGGTGGTGGCAGGGAGAGAATAGGGAATTTAAGGAAGGAAGGGCTTCAAATTCCTTTTCTTTTTTTCCTTTAGGGAAATATTTTTCTGTGGATTTCTTGTCTAGCTCTCATCAATAATTATAGTAGATTTAAAAGACTTGAATAATATGTCATTTTGAAATTTATATCTTTGTGGTGATTATTAATTAGTAGCTAACATTTATTGAAATATAAACCAAACAGAGTTGTAAGTGCTTCACTTATTTAACCCTCAGCAATCTTGTCAGGTTGGTACTATTATTATTTTTCCCCTCTTTTTTTTTTCAATGTTGAAACTGAAGCACAGAGATTTCACAGTTAATTTCCTTAAGCATTAACTTGATGTTGCCACAAGTTTATTTTTGTATTTAAAAAGCCAGTACTGACCTTTATATAGTTCTAGAGTGTTTCTTAATTTTTACTACCCATATTTCCATTTATTCCTGAGGCATGAAGTCTCTTTCTGAAGTTACAACTCTTCCACACCTGAAAGCAATATCATAGTTTGGATTTCTGCAAAAGGGAAAAATATTGTTGCTTCTAGGGAAATATTTGTAGTATACTGTTAATTTCATAAAATCCTACTTTTTAAGTCTCTACCCTTATGTAGAACAACTGCTCAACTGGAATTTTAGTTTTTGAGTGCTTGACAGTAGATTGTCTTCAGAGTGAGGAGTTTTACTGCACGATGTTAGGTTCACAACTGATCTTGACATAAATCCAGTAGGGCAGTTTTCAGTACAGTTTTGATTTTCTTCTTTTTTTTTTTTTTTTTTTTGGTACCAAGCAGGGGATTGAACCCGGTACCTCATATGTGGGAAGCCAGTGCTCAACCACTGAGCCACACTCACTCCCCAGTGTTTTGATTTTTATGTGGAAAATATACCATTCAAGGTAGATAGACTAATTGCTTTAAACTCAGCCATCTGGTAGTGCAAATTTGATTTCTGATCTTACTTCAAAGAAAGTTTATCTGATCTTACTTCAAAGAAAGTTTATAATAATTTATTTTGGATAGTTATTTTTAAATATCTAAAGCATATTCATGCTTGCATACATACCACCATGCACTATTATAAAAGTATGTGAGGTAGTGTATGTGGTAATTGTGGTTGTGAAGATCTCAAGCTCTGGAATCAGAAGGAGCTGGGCAAAACAAATCCTTCTTTTTGTTTACATTTGCTTGGTATATCTTTGCTCATCCCCCCCCTCTTTTTTTCCCCAGACTTTTAAAAATTTGATTTAGATGCATCTCTAGTATGTAGCATGGAGTTAGGCTTTGCTTTATGAGTCAATTTGAAAATCAAATATGAGTCGAATTCCATTTACATTTATTGACATGTCAGATATGTCAGATATGTCTTGGCTCTGTCATTGCAGTTTGTTTTCTGAATATATATACATATATTTATTTAAGTCTTTCAATAGGTAGTCTATTTTTCTTTGCTTTTTTGTTCTGATATTTAGGAAGGTTTGTGTTTTTGTCTTATTAGTTACTTTATATAGTATTTTTAGTTCTATTGGCAGTAACTGTTAGTTTCCTTCAGTGAACAATGGCAAAATTCTTTTGAAACCACCTCCTCTCTTCCCATTTTTCTTATATTATCTCTCTGTCGATGCTGTGCCAATTACCTTTTTATTTCTTGTGATTTAATGATTTTGATTGTTCTCAGCCAAATATTTGCAGCATGTGTGAATGGGGCCAGGGTATATTTCAAGGTTATGTGTATCTGTGTGTTGCCACAAATCTTTACCCTCTTCAAACTAAACTGGGTCTAGGAGGCCTCTTGCTGCCAATTCCAGACTTGCCACATAAGGGAGTATATTTTTGCTGTTGCTTTCTGATACCTGCCATTGCTGGGCCCTTCTCATCACATGCCCTACCTTCTGTCTCTATACCCTACCTCCAACATAGATTCTGTCTGACATCAGCCTTGTTTGATCTCAGCACTGCTCTGAAGTTTTAGATTTTTTATTCTGAAGTTTTAGTTTTTTTTTTCCCCTAGGTTTGCTGAAAAGGGGGTTTTGTGGGGTTTCCCCCTCTTTTACCTTGTTGCTGTATATATATTCCAGGAAGATTCATACCTACAACTCTACCATGTTCATACCAGAAAGTACAACACAAGTTTTTTATTCAACCATGCAGTTATCAGT
This sequence comes from Cabassous unicinctus, assembly GCA_029593785.1. Lineage (NCBI taxonomy): Eukaryota > Metazoa > Chordata > Mammalia > Cingulata > Chlamyphoridae > Cabassous > Cabassous unicinctus. The sequence goes on along the minus strand of JAQZBX010031299.1, from coordinate 23,961 downwards.
CAGATAGCTCTGTCGCCATTTTACTGTTCTCTACTTGATTGTTATAAAATGGTCACCAATTTTACCATCTAATTAACTTTCTTTGAGGTCTGTCCAGAAACAAGAAGGAGCCTACAAAATGTATTTTTTCTCTCTCAATAGTTACCAAACTATTTTGATTCTTGTGTTACTTATCAATGCAGTATAGTTAAGACATCTGCTCTGTTCCACTTGGCTACAGTAAGAAGACATCACCAAAATGAATGGAACAAGTGAGTCACCTTTGACCCATCAGTGGAGAATATGAGTGAAATGTGACATTAATACTACTTGTCTCACATCTGCCCTGTGGGCCACATTGAAAACTTTTAAGGATTGGTGCCCCCCAAACTTTGCTAAATATTATTAAAAAACTAATTTCTGTGTTTACCATTCTTGATCTAAAATTAGGGTTTATTGAGTATTTGCCTTGTTTCAGTTTGAAAACTAGTGGCCGTTTTTTGTATATTATCTGACATAGGGGTCCAGATTAATTCTTTTGCATGTGCATACCCACTTGTCTCAATATCATTTGTTGAAAATCAATTGACCATAGAGTGATGAGTTTATTTCTGGGTTCTCATTATAGGTTTCTTCTTATGGCAGTACTTCACTGTCTTTATTATTGTAGTTTTGCATTAAGTTTTGAGTGTTAAGTATATTTTGTTGTATTTTAATTCTTTAAAAATTCATGAGGGGAGCGGATGTGGCTCAAGCAGTTGAGCGCCTACTTCCCACATGGGAGGTCCCGGGTTCAGGCCCCGGTACCTCCAAAAAACAAACAACAACAACAGAAAAACCAAACAACTAGCAAATAAATGAAAAAACCAACTCAGGTGAACTGATATGGCTCAGTGGTTGAGCGACGGCTTCCCATATATGAGGTCCCAGGTTCAATACCCAGGTCCCGGTACCTAAAAAAATAAAATAAAATGAATGACATGGTGTGTGGTGCTCTATAAATGATACATTATTATTATTTATTATATGAATGCCTAGGAAAACAACTATGTTAATCTTCTTGGTGAAAGGCATGTCTGAATGAATAAGAGCTAACTTATAGCATAGTTTTGGAAATACCTGCTTTCATATATTTGAGGATACTCAAACTTGGCTAATAGTATAGCTCAATAGAGTTCTGCCTTTAATCAGTCAATAAAAATTATTTATAGTCTACATAAAATATTACCTAACCAAATTGTGTGCTTATAAATTCTGAGATGCTTCGAAGTGATTTCAGTTTAACTATCCTCTGATTAATTTAGTCACTTATTCTAATAGAAAATATTTACATTGTGTGCCTACTCTGTACCAGACATTGTGCTGATGGCTGGGAATCCAGGGCCAACAAACAACCCAGCTCCTGTTCTTATGGAGTTTACGTTTTAATGTGGGAGACATGTTGAAAAAGAGTCAAAGAAATAACCATGTAATTACAGTTGTGACAAGTGCTATGAAGAACTTGGATAGAGGTTACCAAATATGTGTTAGAGGACTGGATCTGGAGACAAGTGGTGTGAGGGAGGAGTGGTCTTGAGGAAGGGTTATTGAGACAGAGGCCTGAGTTGTAAGTAGGAGTTGGCCTGGTGAAGCTGGGGGGAGGGGCAGCATGTACAGAGGGAGAAAAGAGTGTGGCATGGTTGAGAAACAAAGGGAAGGCCAGATTGCAGCATGGAGCTAGGAAGGGAGAGACGACAAGGGCTTGGAGGGCGGGTAAGCTGGCCAGGCCAAATCCTTTGAGACCTTGTAGTGCATATTAACGCTTTTGAAATTTATTCTAAGAGCAAACTATTGAAAAATTTTAAGTAAGTAAATGACGAGATCAGATTCATACTTGTAATTCTATATTTTGCCTGCTTTGTGGAAATGGGTTAGAGAGAAACGAGATTCTTACTTTATCCAAGTGCAGATGATAGTTGCTTAGTCTAAGGGTGATAGCAGTGGAGATGGATAGAAGTGAACAGATCAGAGAGTAAAATTGTCAGGACTCACTGAGGGATTGGACATGAGGGGGCAGTAAAGGGGCAGGTGACAGGGATGACCTTGAGGTTTCTGGTGTAAGCAGGTGGGTGGATGGGGGAAGCCCAGAGCAGGAGCAACATTGAGAGGAAAGGGAAAAATGTAGCACAGGAGATGCAAAACATGCAGTTGGAGCTCTGAAACAGACATATGGATATTCAATCTGGAACTCAGAAGAGAAGCCTGAACTAGAAAGGCAAATTGGGAAATTATCAATGGTATTTAGAGCTGTGGAGATGATGAGATCACCTAGGGCAATAGTACAGACTGAGCTGATGGCTCAGGACAGGTCCTGAGGGAATGCCAACTTTTGGAGGCTGGGGAGAAGAGGATGGAGGAGACTAGAAGGAGCAGCTAGAGAAGTAGAAGGAATGCATGCCATAAGAACAGGGTGTCACAGAAGTCCGCAGTGTTTCAAGGAAGGGACCTGTTCAATGCTACTGAGAGTTTAAGTATTCTAAGACAAGAGCTGATTTATCTTTTATTGCATTTAATAAGACCAGCTTTGTTGGGGTGGTAGAAGTGGAAACTAGATTGGAGTGGGTTAGAGATGAATGGTGAATGGGAAGGGATAAAATGAAGATGTGAATATGACTCCATAGAAGTTTGTCTATGAAGGATGAACGGGGTTAGCCTATAGGAAGGATATGGGATCAAGGGAAGGCTTTTTTTTTTTTTTGTATTTTGTTTTTTAAAGTTTTTGTTTTTAAATCAGAAATTAGCTTTATTAGAGCAGTCCTAAGTTTACAGAAAAATCTTGCAGAAAGTACAGAGTTTCCATAAACCCCCCTCACATGCTCAATTTTCCCAATTAACTTATTTTCCATTAGTGTGGCACTTTTGTTACGATTGATGAACTATATTATTATAATTAACTCTAGTCCACAGTTTACATTAGGGTTCACTCTCTTTGTGTTTTACAGTTCTGTGGTTGTTTTTTTAAACATTTTTATTGTGGTAACATATACAACAGAAAATTTCCCATTTTAACCATTTTCAAATATACAATTAATTCAGTGGTGCTAATTACATTCACAGTGATGTCTGTGCCTAATGAAACCAGGGTTATTTACTTACTCTGTTAATGTATTTAGGAAACTATTTTTAGTGAGGATTGAATGAGAGAATGCACATCAGGGCTTGATACACATAGAAGTTAAAAGTTCTTAAAAGTTGGCTCTGGTGGTAAGCAGAGAAGTCCAGAGTCTCCATAATCTGGTCATGGTCCAAATTCTTTAGTAAGGCAGTTTTCCTGCTTCCCCTCTGCATTTTCTCATTTATGGTCTTCTTCTCTCTAAAATCTTTGAATTTCATTGAAATTACTTTCTTTCTTTTTTTTTTTAAAGATTTATTGATTTATTTATTTACTTTTATCTGTTTTAACACACACACACACACACACACACGTTTTTGCTGTTTTTGTGTCCACTCCCTGGGCAATTCTCTGTGTTTGTTTCCTGCCCTGTCTTCTTTTTTTTTATTTCCATTACTTATTTCTTTATTTCTTTATTTCTTTATTTATTTTTTTTTGGATTTTTTTTTTTTATTTGTCAAATGATATATAAATACATATGCATATATGTGCATTTGTTTACATAAATGTTATTATATATATATATACATTTTATAAAGGTGCCTAGATTACCCAAATATTACTCAGAAACTACAGGAATTCCCATGCACCCCACCACCCACACCCCCCTGCCCTGTCTTCTTATCCTTCTCCTGTCTTCACTGGGATTCGATCCTGGGAACCTCCAATGTGGGAGAGAGGTGTCCTACTGCCTGCGCCACCTTGGTTCCTGGTTTTTCGGCATGTCTCGTTTTGGCTTTCCCTTGTGTCACTCTCCTGTTACCTCATCATCTTGCTGCGTGGCTCGGCAGGGCCTGATGGCACAGCCACCTGCAGGGCCTGACAGCGCACCCGCTCGTGGGGCCTGGCGGCCTGCGCACCTTCTATATATTTCTTTATTTTTACTGGGAGGGCCTGGGGATAGAACCCAGGTCCCTCCATATGGGAGATGGACACCCAACCATTTGAGTCACATCCACCCCCTGAAATTACTTTCTTTGAAAATCTCTACCCACCTATCTAACCCCATGAATCCTTCTATTCTACTCGAGTTTCCGTTATTTCTTTCTTTCTGAATCTTTTTGGCATTTTCTCTGTAATTGTGGTTCCTAACCATTGGGCTGAGATTTCCCACAGTGCTTTAGAGTTATCTCAAGGGGTTAGGAATCCATATGCATATTAAGTACCATCTATGAATGAATAAATAATGTGTCTGGTAAATATGTGCTACTGTTTTTTGAGTATATGTAGCTGCTGTTCATAAGAAATCCTTCAAAAACATTATAGTTGCTTTTATTATGGATATTTTCAGTTAGTGCTAAAAGAACTAACGCAGAAGTCTGCCACATATTTTGACATTAAAAAAGAATGTTAATACTTGAAAAGGTTAGAAATCACTGCCTTACAACATATAACATTTAGAATGCTGTTTCTTGTTCTTCACTGTTGTTTTATGTTTGCTATTCCTGCCTCTTTAACTTGTAAATTGCTTAAGCGGTGGTGGGGGGTGGGGTGGGGGGGGTGTTGTAGCTCTTTATCTTTCTCTTTACTGGCATTGGTTAGCAAGCTATAGCCCTTGGGCTAAATCCCCGGCATTGCTTGTTTTTTAAGTTCCCTTCAGGTAAGGTTTTTACAGGATGAATATTTGCAATTGGTTTGATGATAAGGAACATGAACTCTGAACCCCAATTAGCAAAAGTTATTCCCCCAAATGAGGAATTCTGTTCTTCTTACTAATAGATCTGAATCACATAAAGTTGGATTTGATTATGATTTCTGTATTTTGAATTTTGTCAATAAAAAATTTTGTAGAAATTTGTTAGGAAACAAGTTTTGTTATATAAGTAACTGCCTAATATCCTCTCTTTTGTCTCTTGGCCTGCATAGCCTAATATATTTACTATCTGGCCCTTGACAGGAAAAGTTTGCGGACCCTGACCCTGCCTAAAACCGTAGTTCTCAAACTTAACTGCATGTTTTAGTTATCAGAGGAGCTTAAATATATGGTGTGGGGCGTGGGGGTGGGTAGGGGCACTTCTACCTTAGAGGTGATGATTTACTACTACACTGTGGGTAGAGCCTGGGAACCTATATTTTTAACAAGCTACTGAGTTGTTTGATAGTTGCTCTCTTTAATGCATTTGTAGGGTTGAATCCCAAAAGATAATGAAGTGAATATTGAATTAGATGTCAGAGGACTTCAACATTTACTGGTTATGGGACCTTATCTAATAACTACTTCTTCTGCAGGTTTTATTTATTTCTACTTCCTTTATTTATAGACACTTTTGCTTTGCCCTTTATATTAGAGATTCTTTTATCTTTCAAGGTTCATTAGAACCTCTTTCAGAATCTGATGGAAGTTATGGCCCTCTACCCAGAAAAGTGCACCTATATTAGTTTCCTGTTGCTGCCATAACAAATTACCACAAACTGAGTGGCTTTAAACAACAAATTTAATCTCTCTCAGAACTGAGGCCAGCTGCATTCCCGGCAGAGGCTCCAGGGAAGAATCCATTCCTTGTCATTCCGTCAGTCTAATCTGCCTCTGTGTTCACAGCCTTCTATCCTGTGACTCTCCTCTTTGTGTCTCTGATAGGATATTTGTCACTGGATTTAGGGCCCACCTGGTAATCCAGGAAAAGCTCCTTCTCTCAAGATCCTTAGCTTTAATCACTTTTTGTTGTTGTTGTTGTTGGCTAAATTCACGGAGATTTAGCAAGGGTATCTTTTGGGGAGCAATTTTTCTGTCTATCACAGCACCTTTGTAGCACTCACAGTTTTTTACAAACAGTTTCAAGGAGTTCACAGACTTTTTGAAGTCCATCTGTAGATCCCATGGACTCTAGGTTTGGACCCCTTGCTCAGTGAGAAATACCTTATACCTTTAGTGTGGTTCTAGTTATGCAGTCTCCTCTCTCCTATGTCATTTCTTACCTACATCATTCTGTTAATACCAGTCTTGAAATGTTATTTTCCTCTTAACTATACAATTATCTTTCTGAGTTAACTTATCTGCTTTCTTTAGGAACTAATCCTCCAATAAAACTTAAAGTTTTAAAGTAAAAAAGAAAAGAAAAACATTTCTTAAGCTTTTTTACTTCATTCTGCAGCAGGGAGACTAACTTCTGTGTAAACCATAGATTTATGCAAACCAAAGACAAATGGAAATAACTTCAGTGAGAAGAGAAAGGTAAGCAAACTTACCTTGATTGCGTAGCTGGTATGCCAGTCCTTTTAACAAGTGCTTATGCATGGCTTCTTATTTAGTACTGAAAACAATCCTGAGAGGGAGGTCATATCAACTCCATTATACAGATGAGGAAATGGAGACTGGTGGAAGTTAAGGAACTTGCTCCATGTGGGTGACATAGCTAGCAAGGGGCAATGCTGGTCTTTGAATGAAGATCACTTACTCAAAAGCCCATGCTCTTTTCATTATGCCACACTTAACTTTTAGTTGAATGGTTATTAATCTCATCAGACAGGAGCTATCTGTACTTTGGTTTCAGGGGTCAACAGACCTGGATTTTAGTCATATTTATAGCACTTACTCGCCATATTACCTTACACAAGTATCTTCTCTGAGCCTTAGCTTTAAAATAAAACTCATACCTGTTGTAAGCCGTATGGAGCTGTTCTAGAAATTGAGAGAATATATACTAATTTTACTAACATTTAGTGTAATTAATTATTTTCTCATTTGATTATATTCATTAAAAATTTAAAAAATTATATTTTTAATATTGCTCTTACTTTCTTAGATTTAAAACTATGAACTTCTTTGCTTAAAACCTCCTGGACATTAGGCAGGTATGAGTGCCAACATTCTGCTTTCTGCTCTTTAAGGTCATCCCTAAATTTGTCTAGCTCAGCTCCACTTAGTATTTCTACATTTATGATAACTCTCTGAGTCATTCTCTTTACTTGGTCGGTTTTTAACCTCTCTCATTACCTCTTTGCCATGGGTTGGTTTGGTGCCCTAGGACTGTGCTCTGCAGACTCTTCCTCTTTTTTCTACTCCACCACCCCCAATTTATTCACATCCTCTTTCATTTCTACATAATCTCTTATCTAAGACTAGTATCTCACCTCTGTGGCTTCATCTCACTAATTACTATCTTCTTCTATTTTTGCTCTTACATTCCAGGACATAAAAATGCTTAAAAAACAAAAATAGGGGAGCCAGTGTAGCTCAGTGGTTGGGCTCCTGCTTCCCCTGTACAAGGTCCCAGGTTCAATCCCTGGTACCTCCTAAAAACAAAAACAAACAACAAAAATAAATTTAACAACCAACCAACTCCTCTTACTCATTCCCACCCTTCCATCCCTTCCCTCCATCCCACATACTGTCAGTTACTTTTATCTGCTGTCTTTCTATTGTTTATAGAATAACATTGAGAATTCTTGTGCTCTAATAATCTGGCCCACACCTATCTCTTCAGTCTTTTCTTCTGTCCTTCATTCTTCCTGTTACAGTGTAGATGTGTCCCTTCTCTCAAAAGCCAGTCCTTTTGTTTGGATTCTCTATTTCTCCCTATTTATGAACCTTTCTTCACTGTTTTATCTCTTCTTTCTTTAACTTCCATAAAAACACTCAAATTTCCAATTCTCTTAAAGAATTGGAGGATATGACAACCTGGGCCCCAATTCCAGATCAGCAGGAACTGGAGCTTAGTAGTGGCTGCCCTTTTTGGATGGGGCATGTGCTGTCTATTTAAACATTGCCCTACCACACACACCCTAGCTGTCATATAGGGGAGCCCCCTTTTCTCACTTTGGCACTTGCCTGGTGACAGAGGGGAATTTTATACCACTGGCCTAAATTCTAGCATCTGACATTTAAAAGTACCTCTAAAATCTGACCTAATTTACCAATATAACCTTATTTCCTCTTTCTATCCAGAACTGTCCATTCCAGACATTCTCTGCACAGACCTGTTCCCCTGTGCCTTTAGTATCTCTTCCTTTTATGGTCAGCTTATGTCTTCTTTTGTGATACATATTTTCATGTATATTGCATTATTCTCCAATTTGTCTTTTACTCCCAGATAAGTGAGCAAATTTCATTAGAGTGGGCATCATATCATATCAATTAAAAAGTTGGTTTAGGGAAGCATATGTGGCTCAAGCGATTGAGCTCCCACCTACCACATGGGACGTCCTGGGTTCGTTTCCTGGTGCCTCCTGGAGAAGGCAAGCAAGACAGTGAGCTGGTGCAGTGGACAGGCATGGTGAACTGGTGCAACAAGGAGACACAAAGAGGGAAGACAATGAGAGACACAACAAAGCAGGGAGCTGAGGTGGCTCAGGTGATTGAGTACCTCTCTCCCACATGGGAAGTCCCAGGTTTGGTTCCTGGTACCTCCTAGACAGAAGATGAGCAGACACAGAGCAGACAGCGAGTGCAAAACAACGAGGGGGCCGGGGCGGGTAAATAAATAAAAATAAATCTTAAAAAAAAAAAAAGTTGGTTTAGGTTTTGTATGGAAGAATGCATGTCTTTAGAAAACTGAAACCATGCAGCTCAGTGAGATATTGGCATGATAAGTCCATGAGAGCTGAAAAAGATGGGGAAGAGCAGATTCAAAATTCCAGTTTCTTGCTTACTCCAGGGCATACATCTGTTGACTGGAAAGGCAGGCAGAATTGCCTGTACTATTTAAAATTTTCTCTGTGTTTCTGTCTTTCTCCTCTTACTCTTCTCTCCTACCCTCTCTCTTCCTTCATTCTCCATTTTTTCCTTTCTTTTTCATTTTGCTAAGCTCATATTGCTGAATTTCATAAGTTAAGTGCTTCATAATGGAATTCCAGTGTACTCTTATGTTCCCCACAATAGTAGAACCCTGTGTCTTATGAAGATAAAGCCAGTTGAATGAGTGAATAGATCAATAAATGCATTGGGGGAGAGTGAGCAGGAGGTAATATAAATTAATTATACTTAGCATCTTTGTGGTTTTCTTTGCAACAAATTCAGTCAGGCAATGAGCAGGCATAGAGTTCTGTTTCTTGTATATTTAGAATACCTGTGAAGTGAGGGGTTTGGAATCAGATATCTCTAAATTCTTTTCTAGCTCTAAATTCATTTAAAAACCAAGCTCTAGTAGCAAAGCAGAGATGTACTACAGTGCACACTTATTTCTTGGCAATTTGGTACAATTTACCTTACGGGTAGTTAGAATTTCCTTTCTTCCAGATACTCATTTGAGAAACCTGAGGCAGATGCTACTTAATTCCATTCTTTAGTTAAACTTTTCTCAGTGGAATCATATTAAAGTATCTTTGATTTAAATTCTGATCTTTTAATTTAGTATAGTGTTCTGTGGTTGATCAGTTTATAGGTAAATGCAGGGAAATGTTTAAAAAGTTGAAAAAACAAGACCTTGACCAAGTTAAGGATTTTGCACAGGGTGAAGTACTTTTCTTGGGACATACTATAGAAAGAAACTTAAGATGTAAGATCTTAGCTACTTCAACTCTTAGTAGTTAAATAAATTTGAACTTGGCTCTTTTTGGGAGAGAGGTTATTAGATAATGAATGTGAGAAAATGAGCCTTTAAGAAATGAGTAAGAAGAATTCAGTCCATTTAGTAATACCTTCCATTATTACTTTGATTTTGGGGAAAAAAAAACCCTGAATTACAAAAGAAGTCAAATGTTGAAAATTTGAAGAAAACAGAAAAGTCTAAGGAAAGGAGAAAAAACAAAAACAAAACACAAAGCAAAAAATCACGTGTAGTTCCACAATGCTGTAATAACCACTATTAACATTTTGGGGTATATCCTTCCAATCATTTATATTTATTTTTATTTATATTTTGTACAGAAATATTTATATCCTAAAATAGAAGGACTGGTTTTACTTTTATTTTTAAAATTACATAGAGTAAAAGTTGATAATTTTTTGGTATACATTTCTGTGAATTTTAACACATGTACAGATTTGTGCAAAAGTCATTACAATCAAGATACAGAACACTTCTAGCACTTCAAAAAACTTCCTTGTGCTGTCCCTTGGTAATTATATCCTTTCCCCATCTCCTAATCCTAGCAACCACTGATCTCTTCTCCTTCATAGTAGTTTTATTTTTTTTAAGAATGTCATATAAATGGAATCATGCTGTATGTAACCTTTTGAGACTGGCTTATTTCACTCAGCATAATGCTTTTACAGAAAAAATTTGCTGACCCCTGCTGTAGGATAAATACCCAGGAGTGCGTTTGCTGGGTCATATGGTAAGTATATGTATAACTTTGTAAGAAAATGCCAAACTCTTTTCCAGAGTAGCTATACCATTTTACATTACCATCAGCAATGTATTGGTATTGTCAGTATTTTTTATTTTTATTTTTCACTCATTCTGTTAAATGTGTAGTGATAGGTAACCATGGTTTTATTTCCCTAATGGCTAATGATGTTTAACATCTTTTCATATGCTTATTTTCCATCCTTATATTCTTTTTGGTGAAGTGTCCAAGTCTTTTGTCCATTTTTTAATTGAGTGGTTTGTTATCATACCACTGAGTTTTTTTTTAATTACGAAAACTTTCATTAAATAAAAGAGAAGAAAATCAAACACAATAAAATCTACAACAGGCATACTGTGTTAGCATTTGAATTATCTCTATTTTAACTGAAATGCTAAGACTAATTCTGTTGCACCCTACTTCATGCAAACTGGTAATGAGAAACTGCATAAACCTTATATAAGGTATATAAATATATTAATATATAAACAGTATATACCTTATATAAATATGGAAAGAAAATTTACCATAATATTCACCATTCCTGTAATATTCTGATACTCTGTGGCGGAAATACAATCCAATGACATATCCCATAAAAAATTTCACACGTACTAACCAAAAGGATGGTGGATATATTAAGAGTGGCAATCAAATGGAACTTTTTAGATAAAATGAAGGTGCTTTTTCATATCCTGATCAGACCTTATTTTGTCTTTTTTTAAAAAAATCAAGGAATCCTTTGGCCACCTAGAGATGATTTCCTTTGTATCTTACCATGATCCAAATCTTTTTTTAAAAGGATCACAATCTTGTAGTTTTGTTTATTTATTTATTTTTAAAAATAAAAAAAAAGATTTATTTTATTTATTTATTTGTCCCCCTCCCCCCATTATTTGCGCTCGCTGTCTGCTCTCTGTGTCTGTTCATTGTGTGCTCTCTGTGTCTGCTCGTCTTCTTTTTTTTTTGGAAGGCACTGGGAACTGAACCCAGGGCTTCCCATGTGGGAGGGGTCTCCTAATCTTTGAGCCACATCCGCTCCCTACTTGTTGTGTCTCTCATTGTGTTTCCTCCTTGTGTCTCCTCGTTGCATCATCTTGTTGCATCAGCTCTCCACACCAGTCCATCGTGTCAGCTCGCTGTCTTGCTCATCTTCTCCAGGAGGCACCGGGAACCAAACCCGGCACCTCCCATGTGGAAGGCAGGCACCCAACTGCTTGAGCCACATTCGCTTCCCATAACCTCATTGTTTTAAATAATGTAGTTCCCATACCAAGCTGGTAAAGTGGAAGAAACTCATCCTAGGGAACCCACTCCCAACTTTCTTTTTTTTTTCAGGCTCTACATTCTTTGGTTCTGAATCGTAAGTCTACCTCTCCTTTCATTAATATAGTGACAATAATGGTAATTGTCTTTCACAAATGAGACAAGATGAACATTTTTCAGATGAAGAGCTGCTTTTTCTTAGGTTTCCCTTTGAGCAAATTCTTCCCAGCTTTCTCCAAACTCCTAGTGACCCCCAGGAATTTGAAAATTGCCAGCTCCTCATGACCCTTTCCTCTTTCCCAGGTGGACACAGATGAGGATGCTTGTGCTAGTCACCATGAATTCCACCCTGACCCCAGGCCTGGCCCCATGGCTCCGGGATAGCAGTTATAGGGTAGGGAAGGCCCACCCTCTACCATTGAGTTTTGAGAGTTCTTAATATATTCTGGGTATAAATCCTTCATTGGATATTTGATTGCATATATTTTCTCCCAGTCTTTTCATTCTTTTCATGGTGTCTTTTGCTAAGCAAAAGTTTTTTAAATTTTGTTGAAGACCAGTTTATGGATTTTATTTTATTCTAAGTGCTTTGTATGTGTTTTCATTTAATTTTCACAGCCTACTCTTAAGAGGTAGTCACTACTATTATCCACATTTTATGGTTGGGGAAACTGAGGTATAGAGATGTTAAGTAATCTTCCCAAGGTCTCATAGTAAGTGGCGGATAAAGAATTGAAAATTAGGCATTAAGTAAGAGAGGGGTGGTAGTATGTGATAGCAAAGCTTACTAAAGGGAATAACATTTTGGCCAAGGGCTGAGGTGGTAAGTATATAAGGTACATTGCATATTCTCTTTCTAGGTTATAACTGAGTAGACAGTGAGACTCCACTGATGGGAGATGAAGGGTGGCAGTCTTATGCCTTTGCTCAGCATTCAAACTGTATGCTGCTGAGCAAATCTCTTGATGTTACTGCTGAAATATATGAAAATACCTTGTGAAGAGAATTCTTCCTGTGGAGGCCAGAGTAAAGGATTACCTGGCTCCTCTCATAACTGAATCACAGGAAGCCAGGAGACCTGGAGCCAGGCTGAGGAAAGAGATTGTAGGCAAGTGATTTCTTTCCTTTTCCCCCAAACTTAGTTTAGTAAGACTATTACATCTGAAGTTTTAAAGTAGAAAAAGTTATTCCATGATATAGCTGAGCATGAAACTGTTACGAGCAGAGATAACTGATCCTACAGTACTTGTGCCAGTTATCAATTTATTGTCTCTGAGCCCCAAATCCACCCTACTTTGCTCTGTTTTGTCATACTTGAACTGGACCCTATAAAGATTTCTCCTTTGCCAGCTGTCTCGATGTTAGGCTTTGTCAATTACAGAGCACTGGAGTCACATAGCAGAAAGGGGCTTCCCTCCTTGATGTTTGTGTGGTCTTTATGTCAGTGAGGCTGCAGGCAGATCAGCATGTGGAAGGCTTGGTCATGCTCACCTCAGTGGCCCCCAGGACCAGCTGTGACTCACACTGTCTTGCAAGTTTTTCCACTCCTTAGCAAGCACCTCCTGTAGATGATCTCTAGCCCTGCATATATACACCAGCAAGTTTTTTTAGCCACCCAATGGGCCATGCCTACAGACAACTCCAAACTGCCTGCACCCTCCAGCAAATTTCTTTGCCACTGGCAGATTCTTTTGATAACCAAGCTCCCTCAGATGAAGTCAGAATCTTAGTTTTAGGACCCTCTTCTAGATTCACTCTTACTCAGCCTTAGGGATGGTAGCAACTTTTTGCACGTGCTAGTCTGTATTACTTAGCATACTCTTTACCCCTTTTAGTAGTTAACCAGCATTTTCCAGTAAATAGATTTTTATTTTAAATTTTCTTTGTTCAAAATATTGGTATGGTTTCTGCCTACTGATTGGACCCTGACTGTTACAACAGAAAACACCAAATAATGACATAACTGTTTGAGTAGGTACTTGGGATGACTTAAATTTTTGCTTGTAGAGAAACCAGTGACAGGGAGAAAAGACCATGAAAGTACTATACCCATACCACAACAGATCTGTTATGCATTTTCTGTCTACAGGATTGAACCTGGGACCTCGTGTGTGGGAAGCCAGCCCTCAGCTAATGAGCTACATCGGCTTTCCAGAGTTGTTTTTTTCATTTGTTTTGCTTGTTGTTTGTTTGTTTTTGTTTTTTCAGGAGACACTGGGAACCAAACCCAGGACTTCCCATGTGGGAGGTGGGTGCTCAACCACTTGAGCCACATCTGCTCCAACAGCTCTTGCTTGGACTTTTACAGTGACCTCTTAACTAGTCTTTTTGTTTCCATTCTTGCCACCTGCATCCTGGGCTTAAAGACAGTACTGATACTTTTCTTAGATCCCTATAACCTTTTTTAGACTTAGTTATTTTTCAACTGTCATGTAAAAACACTTGATTCTTTTTCTCTGCCCCTCTTATACCCCTTATATTGCTGCTATCTACCGACATGATTTGAGGTTGAGGACTTTGGGACTTGCCTTGTCCACACCACTTCTTGCTATAACCTTGGGCAACTTCAAGGGCCTGTGTAGGCAATTTTTGAAAGTTCCTGTCCTCAAGGTTCTTTGACCTATAGCATGCCAGCAGTGACAGTATGATATAGTGATTTTGAATTCTTGTTCCCTCACATCATAACTGTGTAACTTTGAAAACATTGCTTAACCTTTTTGTATCATTTCCTTCATTTGTAAAATGGAGATAATAGTGTGGGATTTTGTGAAGATTAAATAAGAAAATAATGCAAATGATTTTCTATTTCTAATTACTAATGTATGGTACATAGTAAGCATTCCACAAATGTTAGCTATTAATATCATTATTTAGTCATATATCTATTTAATAATACATGCTATTATTATTTCAATTAAACTGCTAAAAATTACACCTTTATTTAGTCTTGCCCCCTGAAACTTTAACTTAAATATTAAGTGCCCAGAAAGGTCACTGACCATGATTTCTTAGTGTGTTCAATATACTTACTTTAAAAACAACAAGAGCAGCAGCAAAACAAAACATCAGAACTTCAATTCCAGTGCTTCTTATTAGGAATATACATCAGATTCACTCAGGGAGCTTTTCAAAACGTCTGGGACCAACTTCTGGAAGTTTGAATAAAATGGATGAGGGTGGGGATGGGGGATGGCACCAAGTATCTCTGTTCTAATCACCTCCACTCTCTCCTTTTCTTCTAGTTAATACCACCTTGCTTTCACTTCCTTTCCTCACAAGAGTCCAAATGGAGGAGTCCATTAATCAGTACCTTAGCCACTTTCTCAGAACCCCCCTTAATTAATGTCCTCACCTGCTCCATTGGCTCTGCTAACCCCTAACCTTAGATGAATCCAATCCAGTCTGCCTTTAACCTGGACTTCAGAAACCCACATTTCTTGAGCTATGTGAGATTCTTTTGTGTGTTATTTTGGCTCTTTAATCTTTGTCATTCCTAATAGAATATCTGACCCTTACATGACACAGTAGGCTTATGAGTCTTAGTTATTAGTGATTTTAATAACTTTTGCATTTAGTGCCCAAAAGTGACGTCATTGTCATGTAATTGCTGTTACCCAGGATCTCTATGGTACTATCAATTATATCTCATTCATTTTTACAACATGTGCGAGTGGTATTGATGGTGTTATTAATGTCTCATAAATGAATTATTTTACTGAATGGTAAAATAATTAGTAACATGAGCTTGCATGTGTTATTCTTTTTGAACTTTGAAAGGCAAGCTTTTTTTCTCTATATTAATTCTATTTTGTGGGTTGGTATATGACTTGGCGTCACAGTGTTTAAGGAATTTGTGTTGGGTTATTATTATTTTTTATTTTCTTTTTGAGATGTGAGCTGTCCTAACCAATACTATAACTTTTGTGGGGAGATTTATTGATATGTTAGAGAGTGTGAAGTGTGTGTGTGTATGTGTATGTGTGTGTGTGTGTGTGTGTGTATGTGTGTGTGTGTGTGTGTGTGTGTAGTAGGTGATAATCTTTGGCTTTGGTTTTTAATAAGAATTTTTAAACTTCAGTTGCAACTAGAGAATTTTTATTTTAGTCTTCATTCAGTTGTCCTTTCTTCCCTTTGGGAATAGTAGACCTGACCCAATTCTTTTTTGAGAATTCATTTCACAGAACAGTGTGTTAAAATATTTTTGTTCTTCTAATCAAGTGCAATGTAAGTACTGGCAGATGTCCATAACTTCTGTTTTTTAATATGCAAATAATCTTATTCTTTGGTTAAGATATTAGTTCTGTTATTATATTTACTGGTCCTGGGATAGCAGGTCATGATCTGAGAAAAATAACTACTTCATACATATAATAAATGACTTTTTCTCTACAAACATTTATCTTGATTTTGTTAGACAAATTTTCAGCAGTGATCTTTGAAATATGTTCTAGAAGAAAAATACTGTAGCTATTAGAAATTAAATTTGTTGAATAAAATTTGGATTATTATAAAATTCACCGTTACTTCATTGCTACCTCAAGGTAATTTCTTGTTTAAAAAGTTTTACCCATCTACCTTCACTTTTTGATTTAGTATGCCATGTGAGTCTTGGTAGATTGACATTTAGTATGAAAATTAATTTTGGTTAAGTTCTGATTGAGAGATAAAACATGTATTGGGTTAACTCTTAATGGTTGTACCTTAACAGTATTTAGAAATGAATATTTGCAACCATTTATAGTATATAATATGAGATGTCTATTAAAATGTTCTCAATATTTAAAGTACAGTGCATGCATGATTTTCCTATACTTGATAAGGAAGAAAACTACAATTTTTGGAGGCATATTATAGAAAGGGGGAAGAAGGGAAAAGTTGAGAGATTCTGGATTTTATATTGTGGTAACATATACAACATAACATTTCCCATTTGACCCACTTTCAAATATACAATTCATTGGTGTTAATTACATTCACAGTGTTGCGCTGCCATCGGCACTATCCAATACCATAACTTTTCTATCACCCCAAACACTGTACCAACTAGGCATTAATTCCCCATTCCCCACCCTCACCCCTGGTACTCTAGTCTAGTTTCTATCTCTCTGCCAATTTATATTTTGATCATTTAAACCAATCATAATTACCAGATTTATTTACTTTATACAAAGCAAACAGATAAGATACATTTTATATAAAAAACTTATTTTTATTTGCATTGTATTCTCATATATGCTTTCCCACTGCATAGGCCTATATATCTAGTATTTTCCATTCCTGTAGTAGACAGATTATGAAATATCTATTTATATAGTTGTGGAGCCGGAAGACTTTCCACATTACCTCTGTTTGCTTCTTTAATCTGATAATATGATTTTTTAAAAAAATTGAGGTGAAATTCATATACAGATAACCATTTTAAAGTGTACAGGTCAGTGGCATTTAGTGTATTTACAATGTTGTACTACAAACACCTCTCTCTAGTTCAAAGCTTTTTCATCACCCCCAGGAGAATACCCCACACCCTTTAAGATAGCACTCCCCATTCCCCTCTACTCCCATCACCTGGGAATCACTAATCTGCTTTTGTCTCTATGGATTTGCCTGTTTGGATATTTTATTATTTACTTATTTATTTGCTCATTTATTCATTTAATTTTCTTTAGGAGGTACCAGGGATTGCACCCAGGACCTCTCGTACATGGAAAGCAGGCACTCAACCACTGACCTATATCCACTCCCCAAAGATTTATTTTTTTCGTTTGTTTTGTTTTTAGGAGGTACTAGGGATCAAACCTGGGACCTCGTTCATGGGAAGCAGGCGCTCATCCACTTGAGCTACATCTGCTCCCCATGTTCTGGATATTTTATATAAAAGAAATAATACGTGGAAGCGGATGTGGCTCAAGCTGTTGGGTGCCCGCCTACCACATGGGAGGTCCCAGGTTGGGTTCCCAGGGCCTCCTATAGAAGACAAGCAAGATGGCGAGCTGATGCAACGAGATGACACAATGAGATGACACAACTGAGGAGACACAATGAGGAGACACAACAAGCAGGGAGCAGATGTGGCTCAAGTGATTGGGCGCCTCCCTCCCACATGGGAGGTCCCAGGTTCAGTTTCCAGTGCCTCCTAAAAAAAAAGCAAGACAAGAAGACACAGAGAGCAGACAACAGACGCAAACAACGGGGGTGGGGGATAAATAAATAAATTTTTAAAAATCGTTAAAAAAAAAAATCTTGTATCCTGCCACTTTGCTGAACTTGTCTCTTAAAAAAAGGGGGAGGAAATAATATGATATATCACCTTTTGTGTTGGTATTCTTTGACTTAGTATAATGTTTTCAAGTTTCGTCCAAGTTGTAGCATGTATCAATACTTAATTCCTTTTTAGACCGAATAATATTCTATTATGTGTATATATTATAATTTATTTATCCATTCATCCCTTGGTGGATATTTGGGTTGTTTCCTCCTTTGACTGTTACGAATAATGCTGCTATAAACTTTAGTTTACAAATTTCTGTGTAGAATATGTTTTCATTTCTCTTGGGTATACACACCTAGGAATAGAAATGGTTGATCAAATGGTAATTCTGTGTTTAGCTTTTTGAGAAAGTGCCAAACTGTTTTTTCACAGCAGCTGCACCATTTCATATACCCATCAACAGCAGTGTACCAAGGATCTCTATTTCTCCACACCCTCATCAACACTTGTTATAGTCTGTTATTTTGATTACAGCCATCCTGTTGGGTGTGAAGTGATGCCTTCAGTGTGGTTTTGATTTGAATTTCTTAATGACCGATGAAGTTGAACATCTTTTCATGTGCTTATTGGCCATGTGTCTGTCTTCATTGGAGAAATTTCTGTTGACATCCATTGCCCTTTTTTTTTGTAAGATTTATTTATTTATTTCTTCCCCCCTCATTGTTTGCACTCACTGTCTTCTCTCTATCTGTTTGTTGTGTGCTCGTCTTCTTTTTTAGATGGCACCAGGAACTGAACCCAGGACCCCCGATGTGGGAGGGAGGCGCCCAATGGCTTGAGTCACCTCCGCTCCCACTTGTGTCTCTCATTGCATTTCCTCATTATTTCTCTTCGTTGCATTATCTTGTTGTGTCAGCCATGCCAGTCCGTCGCGTCAGTTCTCTCTTGCTTTTCTTCTTTAGGAGCTACTGGGAACCAAACCTGGGGTCTCCCATGTGGTAGGTGGGCACCCAACTGTTTAAGCCACATCTGCTTCCCCATTGCCCATTTTTTAATTGGAATGTTTGTCTTTTGTTGAGTTGTAAGAGTTATTGTATCTTCTGAATACTAAACTCTTAACAGATACATGATTTGAAAATATTTTCTTATCAGATATGCTTTGTAAATATTTTCTCCCATTCTGTAAGTTGTCTTTTCACTTTCTTGATAATGTCCTCTGCACAAAAGTTTTTAATTTGATCAAGTCCAGTTTATTTATTTTTTCTTTTGTTTGTGCTTTTGGAGTCATATCTAAGAATCCATTGCCAAATGTGAGGTCATGAAGATTTACCCTTCATGAGGTTTTCCAGTTGTTCAGCACCATTCTTGAAGAGATCATTCTTTCCCATTTATTGTACTTGATACCTTTGTTGAAAATCTATTGGTCATGGATGTATGGGCTTACTTCAGGACTCTCAATCCTATTCCATTGGTCTGTATGTGTATTCTTATGCCAGTACCACAGCTTTTTTTTCTTAGAGCAGTTGTACGTTTACAGAAAAATTGTGCAGAAAGTGAAGAGTTCCCATATATACTGCCGCATACGCACACGGTTTTCCCTATTATAAACATTTTGTATTAGCATGTATTACTATTGCTACAACTGGTGAACCAGTATTATTATAATTACATTATTAACTGTATTACATAGTGTCCATTAGGGTTCACTCTTTGTTTTGTACAGTTCTTTCGGTTTTTTGTTCTTCTTGTTGTTTTTAATTCTGGTAACAATATAACATAAAATTTCCCATTTTACCCACTTTCAAGTATGCAATTCAGTGATGTTAATTACATTCGTAATGTTGTGCTACCACCACCACCATCCATTAACAAAACTTTTCCATCTCCTAAGCATAAACTTTGTACCAATTAAGTGTTAACACCCCATTCTCCACCTCTACCCCAATACCTTGTATTCAGATTTCTGACTCTATGGATTTGCATATGCTAATTCATTTAAGTGAGCTCATACAATATTTGTCCTTTTGTGTCTGGCTTATTTCACTCAACTTGGTATCTTCAAGGTTCATCCATGTAGCATGTATCAGAACTTCAGTCCTTTTTACAGCTGAATGGAAAATGGAATAGTTTCCATTGAATTCCCATTGTATGTATATATGTATAAACCACATTTTATTTATCTATTACAATGATTTGATTATTGTAGCTTTGTAGTAAGATTTGAAATCATGAAGCATGAGTCCTCCAACTTTATTCTCTTTTTCAAGATTGCTCTTCGGTTCTTTGCAATTCCATATGAATTTTAAGATCATATTTTACATTTCTGCAAAAAAAAAGGCTATTGGGATTTTGATAGAGATTGCATTGAATCTGAGATTGCTTTAGGTAGAATTGGCATCTTTAATAATATCCAGTCTTCCAATCCATGAACATGGGATGTCTTTCCATTTAATTAGGTCTTTAATTTCTTTCAGGAATGTTTTGTAGTTTTCAGGGTAAAACCTTTCACTTCCTTGGTGGCATACAAGTGTTCATCTTATTCTGTTAAATGCTCTTATAATTGTTCTTTAAATTTGGTAGTAATGCCCTGCTTTCATTTCTCATTTTAGTTATTTGGGTCTTTTATCTTTTTTTTCTTAGTCTAGCTAAAGATTTTTCAGTTTTGATGATCTTTTCATAGACCCAGTTTATGGTTTTGTTGATTCTTCTCTTGCCTTTCTATTCTCTATTTCATTTTCTCCACTCTTAATCTTCATTATTTCTTCCTTCTGCTCACTCTGGTTTAGTTTACTCTTCTTTTCCTAACTCCTTAATGTATAGAGTTAGGTTGTCAATTTGACATTTAAAGCAATAAATTTCCTTCTGAGCACTGCTTTTTCTGTATCCTGTAAGTTTTGGTATGTTGTGTTTTTGTTTTCATTTGTCTCAAAGTAGTTTTTTTTTTCTTTTTTGACCCATTGGTTGTCAAGATGTGTATTTAATTTCTTCATGTTTGTGAATTTTTCATTTCTTTGGTTATTGGTTTCTAGCTTCATTCCCTTGTGATCAGAGAGGATACTTTGAATGATTTCAATATTTTAAGTATTTGTTTAGAATTTTTTTATGGGCTAGCATATGCTTTATCCTGGAGAATGTTCTATGTGTTCTTGAGACAAAGGTGTGGTGTACTGTTGATGGGTGGAGTGTAATGAATATACCTATTATGTCAAGTTGGTTTTTAATGTTGTTGAAGTCTTCTATTTCCTTATTGGCCTATCTAGATGCTCTATCCATTATTAAAAGTGGGTATTTATGTCTCCAACTATTATTTTAGAACTGTTTCCTTTCGATTCTTTTAATGTTTACTTCATATATTTGGGGGCTTGTTGTTTGATGCATATATGTTTATAATTGTTATATGTTCTTGATGAATTGACTATTTTATCAGTTAATTATATCCTTCTTATAACAATATTTGACTTAATATCTATTTTCTCTGAAATTATATAGCTACCTCAGGTCTCTTTTGGTTGCTATTTGCATGGAATATCTTTTTCCATCTTTGTATTTTCAATCCATTTTTTCTTGGGTTTAATTTGAGTCTCTTATAAGTAGTATATAGTTGGGTTATGATTTTTCTTAATCCATTCTGCCAATTTCTGTTTTCAATTGGTGAATTTAATCCATTTACGTTTAAAGCAATTAAATGTAGTACTACTACTGCCATTTTGCCACTTGTGGTCTATTTGTCTTTTATCTTTTTTCCCTCCATTTCTCCAATACTGCCTTCTTTTGTTTTTGATTGAGATTTTTTTTAAGTGTACCATTTTGTTTCCCTCTTCATGGTGGCCATGGGGATTACAGTTAGCATCCTGAATTTGTACCAAACTAGTTTGAATTGATACCAACTTAGTTTCAATAGCATATATTAACTATGCTCCTATCCTGTTCTACTCCCTACCCTGTTTTATGTTGTCATTATCTCAAATTACATCTTTATACAATGTGTGCCCATTAACTTAGATTTATAATTATTGTTTTATGCATTTGTCTATTAAATCATATAGGAAATAAAAAGAGGAATTACAAACCAAAAATATAATAATACTAATTTTTATATTTACCTATGTACTTACCGTTACCAGAGAGCTTTATTTCTTCTTTTTCTTTTTTTGAGTTACTGTCTAGCATCCATCATTTCAACCTGAAGGACTTCCTTTAGCATTTTTTTGTAGGGCAGGTTTACTAGTAACAAACTGCCTTAGCCTTTGCTTATCTGAGTATGCCTTAATTTTTCCTTCATTTTTAACAATAGTTTTGCTAGATATAGAATTCTTGGTTGACACCTTTTCTTTCAGCTCTTTAAATATATCATCTCACTGCTTTCTAAAGTCCTTGGTTACTGATGAAAAAATCAGCTATTATTCTTATTGAAGAATACTTGTACCTGGTGAATTGTCTCTCTCTGCTTTTTTCAAGATTTTGTCTTTATCTTTCAACAATTTGATTATAATGTGTCTCAGGTAGATCTCTTTGAATTTATCTTGCTTGGAGATTTTTGAGCTTCAGTGATGTGTAAGTTCATGTCTTTCATTAAATTAGGGAAGTTTTTGGCCATTATTTTTTTCAAATATTCTTTCTATTCTTTTCTCTCTCTTTCTTTCCTTCTTAGATACCTCTACTGCACATGTTGGTGTGCTTGATGGTCCCATAGATTCCTTAGAGTCTGTTCATTTTTCTTTCTGCTCCTCAAACTGGATAGTTTCTATTGCCCAATAGTTCAGTGACTATTTCTTCTGCCTGCTCAAATCTGCTGTTGAAATTCTCTAGTGAGTTTCTCATTTCAGCTATTGTATTTTTGAGCTCCGGAATTTCTGTGTGGTTTCTTTTTTACAATTTCTATTTTTAATTGATATTCCATACTTGTTCATACATCATTCTAATTGCCTTCAGTTTTTTGTCTATGTTTTCCTTCAGGTCTTTGAGTATATTTAAGGCAATTAATTTAAAGACTTTGGTAAGTCCAATGTCTCGGCTTCTTCTGAGATGCTTTCTGTCAGTTTCTCTTTTTTCTGTCAATGGGCCATACTCTGCTGTTTCTTTGTATGCTTTGTATTTATTTGTTGAGAAATTGACATTTTGAATATTGTAATATGGTAACTGGAAATCAGATTCTCCCCACTGCCCAGAGATTGCTGTTGTTTCTTGTTGAGGATTGTAGTTGTCATTTGGATGAGTGACTTTTCCAAACTATTTCTGCAAAGACTTGTGTGTGGTCACTGAAGTGTGTGTTCTGTTATCTTTTTGGTCAGCTGGTGACAAAGACTTTCTTGTCTTGACTGCCTGAATCCAATAAGAAAAGAACAAAGAAGAAAAGGTGTTCTGTCTCTTTAAACTTCTTCGACAGACACAGCCCAGGAAACTTCAATGAAACAATGGACAGCCTCTGTGCCAGTCCCTCAGTGACCTGCCAGGCAAGTCAAAATACACAGTCCCAATTATTAGAGGACAGTGTCCTTATTGCCCACCCTGGCACTAGCAAGCTGCACAGGGAGTATGTGCCAGCTGTCCCTGTGGCTGCAGGGCTGGAGGACAGGGAATGGTAGCTGCTATACAAAAGACCAGAATTTACCATCAAGCAGTCCGCTGGATGTGCAACTATTCCAGCAAATAGTTGATTGTAGTAGTTCTTGCTAGATCAATAGTTGTTTTAACAGAAGAACCAATTCCTGGAACTCCTACTCCACCATCTTCTGTGATGTCACTCTGTCCACATTATCATTTAGTAGCCCTGTAGTTGTAGAACCAAGCTAGACTTCAAGAGTTTTAGCTGCTATTCATAGTAGAATAATACTTGAAATGTTCGTATTTATTTTATATACTCAACCCCAAACGGTGCTTGGCAGTGATTTATTCAGTGAAGAATGGATGAATGGAGTATGTGTCTGTGTGTGAGTGTCTCCATTGAAGGGGTGTTAAAAGGGGTATGATAGGGGGCGGATATGGCTCAAATGGTTGGGCGTCCGTCTGCCATATGGAGGGACCTGGGTTCGATCCCCGGGACCTCCTGGTAAAATAAAAAATATATAGAAGGCGCATGGGCTGCCAGGCTCTGTGTGCCGGTGAGCCGCCAGGCCCTGGGAGCCATGCA